>JAOYSI010004258.1:0-14454 GCA_025775065.1 Hiodon alosoides
TATATATTCATGTATCATGAAATACAGTAATTTTTCAGAAAGCTTTTCATCCGCAGAGTTAGTAGGTCCATGAAGCATTTTACACTAAATGTACGAAAATATATCTGTGGATATCGGTACAGTGTAAATTAACATATTTTCTAATTGCTTAAATTTTTACGTTTTCTTGGTTTTACCCAAGTTGCTAACAGTGCTACGTGACTTTAGTGGGGAAGTTGGGAATAAAGTGTATTTAAAGGATTATATAATATTGTTACAATATAAATACACAGAGCAAGATAACCTGAATAGTTTCTCATCTGGAAAATATTATAATAAACAGGATTAAGACAAATAGTTTTGTTCTACTCTCTCTTGGTATTCAGTTTTTGTTCAAGAAGCCTACACCGGTATCTGTCAATACAATAAAACGTTATCAAAATGAGTATACCCACGTGTTATTGTGTATAGGGCAGAGGATTGTCGTGTGGAATTATTATCATTATGTCATTATTAGGAAGTGCACACTTTTAGTATCTAAGAAGTTAAATGACAAATGGCTAATTCCCGTTTCTTAGGCTTAGTTGAACATGTCAACCGCACGCGAAAACGCAGTAAAATGCTCAGAAAATGTGATCCCGGCTGATAAAAAGGTGAATAAACACACACACACACACACACACAAAAACGTACCCCAAACACATTGGAGAGGTTGTTGAAGAGCACCTGGCCGGCGCTCACTTTGTGCTTCACGCCACGCACCGTTCCGTTTTTGCTAAGGATGTTGACGCGCTTCGTACCGAAGAGTCGGTCCTTTGAAGCACTGGCGTACATAAGCAGGTCATCCGTCTCGCTTCCACTCTCGTCCTGCTCTAAAGCCGGCAGCCCGTTCAGGTGACCGTTGGCCTCACTGGTCGAAGGGGTGCTGGTCCGCTCATGCTCCGAACTGCTGGTGCAGTCGGAGTCCAAAGAATCCGATGGACCCTCATCTTTGAACACTTCCTTCAAAATCCTGCCGCTGTTTCCCGAAGCTACTCGAAACCTTACTTTCTTCTGTGGTTTTTCCTCGCCTGCTTTCAAGGTTGCCGCCTCCATTGGAAAGAAAAAACCCTAGACGTTTACATTGTCCTGGTGGTTTTTTTTTAATTATTATTACTGTTTGATGTTAGGTTAGACCACATAGCCCTTCATATTTGTTTTTTCACGGTCAGCCATGAACCTGTACATGACGACTGAAAAAAAAAAAAAAACGAAGACCAGGCAAGGAGCCACACTGTTACCGACCCCTTTAATAATGAATTAAATTCTGCTATGGTTACCGTGCTGACCAACAGAGTAAAACGATAGTTCACTATTAAATAATTAATATAGCTGCCTAACTTTTCAAACGGCGGTAAAATAAAATAAAACGCACTTTTTGAAATGTATTGTTAGAAGGCAGTGAGGCCCCCGTTAACTATTCTCTTGACACACCTACGACACACACAGCTTGTAAACCGGACTGCGTTTAGGATAGTATTAATAAAAATATTCGAAATTTTAAAATCACGTCTTTTAAACAATTATTCCGCCAAGTAGTATAGCCTATTGATATAAACAAATGCAAAACTAAATATTTATGCTATAAATAATTACTAAATACATAATAAATATTCATTTTAACAGCTAGAATATCTATATTCCTGGCAGGAGTTTTCGGAAAGGTAAAACAATTTAACTGACAATGTAATAGGCATAACTACGCTGTACAAAGCAGTAAAATTACCTCTTGCTGTTCTAGGGTATTTTGTTCAAGGGTTGTTTTTTTAGTTTTATTTTATTTTTTGTTTAATCGGGCTGCACCTTCTTAAAATCCTACTGTGCAGCATTTTATATTTTCAGTTTTAAATAATATTCCTATAATATATAATCCTGTGTGTTAACTACTGTCCTCAAACCCAAAGACTGTCCTCTCCTCAAACCCTCAGGCTGCCCTCTCCTCAAACCCACAGGCTGCCCTCTCCTCAAACCCTCAGGCTGCCCTCTCCTCAAACCCTCAGGCTGCCCTCTCCTCAAACCCTCAGGCTGCCCTCTCCTCAAACCCAAAGGCTGCCCTCTCCTCAAACCCTCAGGCTGCCCTCTCCTCAAACCCACAGATTGCCCTGTCCTCTCCTCAAACCCTCAGGCTGCCCTCTCCTCAAACCCACAGGTTGCCCTCTCCTCAAACCCAAAGACTGCCCTCTCCTCAAACCCACAGGTTGCCCTCTCCTCAAACCCACAGGTTGCCCTGTCTTCCCCTCATACCCACAGGCTGGTCCTGCCCTCTTCCAATTGCACTGTGGAGCTGAACCCAACACAGTTTCTCAGTAAATGCTCCACAATAAATGTTGCCTCATTGGAGAGTGCAGTTGTAAAAATGTGTATGTGTCTTACGTTTTCCTGGAGGAGAATGCCTTGTGTCTAGACCACGTACTGTAGCACTGTAGACACACTAACCTCTTTTATTCCAACAGGGGATTAGATGGCCTCTCTGGGGTGAAGTGTATCTAACAGATGTAGCTGACGTAAAGCTCTTTCACGCTGATTAAAACATTTCCATAGGAGCACACTGTACATGGGTAATTGCTCTGAAAGATTAATTTTCTAAATGAGCTCAGTTAGAGTACCTGTTGGCTTCAGAAACCGTGTCATAACAGAACAGTTCTAAATAAACACAGAAAAATCTAATACCGGTTTTGACAATTTTTGTATTCAATATGATAAAAGGTTTGATAAAAATAAAAAAAAAGATAATTTGTTTTATATTTGAAGACATACTGATTTATTACATCATAGAATTAGAATGATCAGAAAATAAATTACTATTGTTAGGGCAGTATTTTGTTATATACTCAAATGTCTTAGTGCAGATGGCCTATAAATAGCGGGAATCTCCCTTTCTGACAGTGGGCAAAGGATAGGCTAATGAACAGGGAAGTTGTTGAGTCATCAGGACGCGTTACCAATACCTGTGGTGATGTCATCCCAGCCGAACTCCAGCTCGGGTGTTACGGCATGACTCAGCATATTTTAAGTCGTAGCTCACGTGAGGACTGTGGTGAGAAAACCATGTCCTGAACAAATACAAGTTTCTTTGAATGTGTGGATTTCAGTAAATGATTTCAGAGGAATTAACTGAAAATGAAAAATTGAATGAACGTTTACGTGAGAACGTTAGAACTGGAGTTGACAAGTCGGAGTTTTTGAGGGTGGAATTCACATCCAGGTTGTTTTGGTGCTTTCACTGTTTACGGCCCTTAGTAGTATTTATTTTATATTTAGACACTTTTTATTTCATTATTTTTAAAAGCATCTTGGCTTTACATGTGCCTAAAACCTTCGTATAGTACTGAAAATATAGTACTATGCATACTGTAAATATAGTACTGTAGATACTGTAAATATAGTACTCTACATACTTTACATATAGTATGCTTAAACGTTCTACTTTCCCAGTTTGGCTAAAAGAAGCTCATTTTGTTAGCCAGTTTATCACAATACACTTCTTACTCCATGTATAACTTAGAAAATATAATCTTAAATAAATAACATTTTTACAAGTTTTAAGTTTCATTTTCATAATTTTTTATAGATTTTTCATGAGCTCTATGCTGTAAGGTCTAAAAAGTCAAAGGGCCTGGTATTATTGGCACCTGAGTGATCTCTATAATGCATCTTCTAAGGTCTTCACATTCCCCCAGACATACACAAATTCCCCCAATCATCCACACTCCCCAAGACACACACACATTTCCCCAATCATCCACATTCCCCCAGAAATATACATTCACCCAATCATCCACTCAGCTCCCAAAAAAACGAAATAGCCATGAAGTGGTTTGACCAAAATTCTGGGCCCCTGTAGGCAGAGATACCAAAAGACTCTGCCTACAGGCAGGGTGTAATCTCTGTATGATTAGCGGTAATGTAGGTGTAGTGTGTAATAAGCATCGCTGTATGATTAGTGGTAATGCAGGTGCAGTGTGTAATAAGCATCGCTGTATGATTAGTGCCAATCTGCATTCTTTTGTGCTCAGAGCTCTGTGTAACCAAGTGAGAGAAAAAATATTCCGAAGCACTGCATCACTGCATTAATTAAAACGGCCGTGTAATCATTTTATCATGGCAGGCAAATTGATTTATGCTAGCTATGCTTCCGACTGTGAGTGAGAAACGTCAAATGAATTCATGTGTCCCTCTGAGAGGCATAGATTTATCTTGGAGTAAATTTTATATCACAGCTCAGGAGAAGGTCCAGATGCAGACAGTTAACAAAACAACATGGAGTAACAAAAGCTTATTGCCAAAAACAGGGGGCAGGCAAACGACAGATCAAGGGCAGGCAGACATCAGTAATCATTAGCAGAGTCCGAAACGTATAGGCTCAGGGTAGGCAGAGGTCAGTAATAGCTAAATATAATAGTAAAGGTATAGAACCGCAGGCAGGCTCAGGGATGGCAGAGGTCAGTAATAAGTAATTAAAATAGTATAGCTATAGAACCGCAGGAAGGCTTACGGCAGGCACAGGTCAGTAATAGGTAAATAGATTAGTAAAGGTATAGAACCACAGGCAGGCTCAGGGCAGGCAGAGGTCAGTAATAGGTAAATAGAATAGTAAAGGTATAGAACCGTGGGTAGGCTCAGGGATGGCAGAGGTGAGTAATAGGTAAATAGAATAGTAAAGGTATAGAACCGCAGGCAGGTTCAGGGTCAGGGCAGGCAGAATGGTTAAATCCAGGAAAACTAGAAAACAAGGACAAGGATAAACTAACACGAATTACCATACACACAAAGATCAAACACTGAGAGGGAAATCAGATCAGGGAGTGCCGCCTACAGATAATTATTATTATTATTAGTATTATTGTTATTATTATTATTATTACAATTCAATTTGCTGGTGATGCAGTCATCTTATATACTTGGTTTGGCAGCATGAGTAACTTAAAAAGGACAATTGAAGACTTATCTAAAAAACCGTGTTATACACATATTTATTATATATAAAAATATTTTGAAGGTCTGATTTTCCTCCCACTTTAGTATATAAGAGTGTGTACTAAATGTTAAATGCAGATTATTTGGTTAACAGGGTTTGGTGCTTTTGTAGGTGTAACATCAAAGGCAGCCCTTAATGGCATGAATTTTCTGTAGGGTTATGTAGGTAATCACCTGCCTTTCCCTGCCCTGCCCTAAACTTGGCAAAGCAAACTGTGGGCATCAGAAATGCAATGAGTTTGCGAATACTGTCCTTTGAGGAACATTTTGGTTAGTTCAGAAGTAAAGAAAGTTGCACAAATCCCACTTTAAAAATATGTCAACATTTCGAAGGTGGTTTGGACTTTTATACAAATATCTTTGTCCACTAGAGGGCACCCATAAACGTTGTTTTCGGCGTGTCTGTTGGTGATGATCATTTGTCAATAGAATCAATTAAAACAAGTGGAAACCTTTTAATGTAGCGATTACTCCTGTTTTGTTAAGAGTGGCATGTCAATATCACCTGGTGCATAATCCCTGCAATCCTTTTCTGAGATCCATCTAGCACATCTATCTCCGGGAGGTCGTGCAGCTAACACAAATCACGCTCAGTCAACAAACATTACGCCCAGCTAACACACATTATTCCCAGCTAAAACACATTACGCCCGGTCAACAGACAGTACGCCAAGCTAACGAAACGAGACGTCCCACACTGGTTACAGGATTAAGAGAAAGGTTGTGTGTTTACTGGGCAAAGTGACCGTTCATTTATCAATCGTGCCCTCTTGGCTGAACCACCACCGTAGCAACGCTGACCTCCTTGAGAGTTTCTGGCCAATGGCGAAGGAAAATTTGGAACACTACCCTGATTCACCTCAAAGTGGTTTAGTATTCGTATCCAATCTGTAAACTGTTGGGAAAAGAGAAAGGAGGTAAAAAACAGCAGAAGAAAAGCAGGCTTACTGGAGGAAAAAACAGACTTCACCCATGGGATGACAATAAATGTGTTTATCTGTGATGCGTTTTTGATATACTCACACGTCAATCTGGACTCCCTCCCATGGCTTTGACGATTATCTATACATATTTCAAAATAATTAAAATATTGATTTTGTTTTGTGTATGGCGTACAAAAATGTAAAATAATCCTCCCTCTAAAAGCTGAATTATTAATAGAATGATAATAGAGAATAGATGGTACAAAGGGAACTAGTCTGTTGTTGGCTGCCTGCCTGCGCTAACTGCAACATCATCAGATAGTCTGAAGCCAAAACCTTCCTGTGCTAGCTGCAACATTAGTGAATAGTCTCAACGGGTGTACGTTTTTGTAGTAAGATGTAACGTACGGATCAGCACTCTCAAGGCTAACAGCTGGCATACGGCTCGGTTAGCGGAACCACATTCGGCTTTCTCGTAGCCTGGTGGTTTCTGGCGTAGCCCAGCATGAATACATAATTAGGCTATTCCTAATTAGGGAGAAAACAGGGAAATATTCGGTTACATTCTTTCCATCACCAAAGAACAACGTATGTCGTGTATGTTATTTCCCCGAATCCTTGCTAGCTACTGCAAATTGACAGCCTGTGGCGGTTGATGGAGAATTTGCACGTAAACGAAGTCAAAAGCAGACCGTGAGATACCCTCGGCAAGAACAAGGTCACTGATTAGGGTCATGGTTAGTGTACGGGTTAGGCTTAGGGTTAGGGTTAGTGTAAGGGTTGGGGTTAATACGTTGCTCTGCCAAAACTTATGAGACATGTCTGGCGTCGACAGGCCCCTTTAGGAGGAAAGCCAAATGTAAATCTAATGGGAAACCAGCATGGGCTCCACTGTGCTATAAGAGTTTTTTTACGTTTTTTAACAGAATTAAGACATATCCCTACAGGGACCATTGCACTGGGTGTCAATTCAGATATACTCGGTGGGTGTGTTTCTATTTGTGTATACATAACCTGCACATTTACCTGAAGAGTGAATAAAAACTTGCTAATGATTTAAGCTGTGGGACTCATCAGGACCGACCCTGAAAGCTCTACGATTCTGCTGGGACTGACAGTCTCACATCCGGACGGCAGTGGGAGTGTGATCGTACGCAGTCACGGATCATTGGAAGCATACCGGGAGATTTCCCTGGCAATGAATACATCATTAGACGCATTTAAATCGTCATGCCTAAATATGTTCAAGACCCCACGTCATGAAGCTCACGCCCAAACGCAAACTTTCAAACTTGCTAGCCTTAAAGGTCTGTTGTATTCTTTAAAACAATAAAGACAGAAATGAAAGCCTAAAAATAAAATAAAACGCTAACTCAGTTGAATGGTTACTTCCTGCCCTGTGAATCTGAGGTCAAGGGTCGATTTATTTTAAATAATACATTAAAAATATTTTAACATAGTGAGTTTTGGGACGTGTGCAATTGTCTACTTCTATGCGAAAACTAGTGTGCAATTTATACGATTATTTCAAATAAATAAGCTCCACTGCCTCCTGAGATCACAGAATTAAAACTTTTATTACCCACCAATCAACAAAATTGGCCTATGAAGCTAAACCAAATCTGAGGCTAAATGTCTGGGGCCTTTCGAAGAGTATCTTTATCACTCAGTCTCCTATATGGTATCAAATTATGTGAAGTGAATGAAGTAATTTTCCTGTCAGTCATAAATCACCACTTTTTAGCTGAAAATGGTGTATGAACAATACCGCCTTTATTGAGTTAACAGTGGCATTTTGGTGATTTGCCCCCTGATGGGGAAAAAAATGAACAAGGCCATTAAATTACACTGACTTGACACTGGGGTGCAATGCGGATTGGACTGTCTGATTCATAATTTAGACACGATGTTTGCCCATACGTAAAAACCACCACTCACAATCAAAGAGGCAGTCATCGCCCTGCTGTTGCTAAGCAACCTTTCTGGCCACAGCTTCAAAAACCTAACCCGTGAGTAACGATGCTGTCTCGGAAGAGTGGAAATCTTTGTAAAACATTGATTTCCACTGAACTCACACCAGTTAACTTATGGTGAATATCCCTCACCATTGACTTTATTTCTCTGTAATACCTGTGTGTCCTACAACCGAAAAACTCCCGGATGTAATGAGGAAAGCGTAATGAAATTCCTCACTATGGTGACAGACAGCCAGAGGGAAAAGGAGTGACCATGCGGCTGCAGCCAGAATAGTTCATAAAGGTTGGTGTGTCACAGCTTACCACTCAGCGGTAAAGGATAACGTCTCCGCAGGTCCGCCCACACTGTAAGAGCATTACGGCTGCTTGCTGTCATGGGTGTTGAGCTGAAAGCTTTGGGAGCTCCAGTGCTGAGCAGCGGTGGTTAGGGAGAGTACACGTTACTCGGCAGAGCAAGGCACGTGAACATCAAACAATCTCTCGCAGGCATTTTACGTGTCCTAATGTGGAAAGAGGTTTTCTGTGTATGCTGTTGGACATCAGTTTGATGTGACCAGGGATACGCAGACACGTAAGGGCTGGAAAACGTGGCCCACCTTAGCTTGGCCTTAAAAGGACATCATTGTGAATACATCTTTGTGCTCCGTCGGTAGATGCGTTGTTTGGGCTGAGTGGAGGCTTGAGGTGAAGCTGATGTTAGACTGTAACACACGTGTTCTAGGTCAAAATCGGACATTCTTAAATAAAAACGACACAATTGGAGCAGGAACACAACCAGCGATCGCTGCTGACCGAAAACACTTTAGCCGAGACTGTTCGGTCAAAAATGTTTGTTCATGAGAAAACAAGCCTGAAGAGCCTTTCACCATCCCAGGTTTTCATCACTCCCAACTCATCATGGCTCAGAACAGCTTGAACACCCTCTTGAGGGTCCAATATCTTTAACTTCATTTCTTATTTTTAACTCAAAAGAGAAGAAGAAAATTACTTTTTTAAGGGGTTGACAGGCAACCATTCTAGTGTGCTTGACGGGGAGTGTAGAAGGAATCATCATTGAAATCATTGAAAATGTTGTTTTGTTGATTAAACTTGCGAGTAATCTTTAAGTTGGTTAGCTTGCTAATTTCAGAAATTTTGGAAAAATAAAACCTAGATCAATTACTTCAAGATTTCAATTTAGTTACATATTTATTAAAAACAATCCCTGTTTTAAACCAACCAGGTAAAATATTTTTAAAATACTGCCTTTAGAGAAAATAACAGGGAAAATGACCATTTGTGTGGGGTTTTTTTACATGCTAGCTAATAAATGTTAACTTTGGTTAGCTTGAGGGGTGGATGTGTACTACCTACACAATCGAATGATTTGGTGTCAATGAAATGAATAAATAATGAATTCTGGTTTTGAATGTTGTTTTTGTAAGTTTTACGTTGTAGGATAGCCTAGGTATTCGCTACGTTTTATTATACCCCAGCATATCTGGTGCTTTCTCATTTCAGCGATTAATGTCCGTATCAAACATTTTTATTTTCCTTTGTGCGGCTGTTCTCTGTGATTACTTATGAACAAATCAGGGGGAAATGTATTTGCTTAAATAAAAATGGCTTAAAAGGGAGTTTTTGTAAATGTCTCCTAAGGAATATTGTACGTTATACAGTATTTATTGACTGACACTCTTCGGAATGCGAGTGACCAATCACTCAAGACTTTCTCGAAAATAAATATTCCAACTGCTTATAATTGTAGTTAAAAGTGGCATTGATTTTCTTTCTTCAAATGATCTTAATCTAAATTACTGACCGTACTTAACCTATTGTTCTGTCTATACTTAACCTATTGTTCTGTCTGTGTCAACAATCAATTGTTAAATGATTCAGTTTTCTTTATTTTTTCGACCTGAAATGACAGTAAACTTGCGATACCGCAACTTGAATTCAGGACAACTCATTTGTAGTCCCAGTGATACATATCATATCGCCAAAGGTAGTACTGAGAAATCTTTAGAAACTGAGTAAAAAAGAAAAAAAAAGAAACAATGGAATACATTTAGATTACTCGTTATTACCACATGCGCTGCATATAATATTGAAATATTTACATATAAATATATGAGTTAACACCAAGACAACCTGTCTGTCCACATATTTAGACTTCCCTACCAGCCCACTTTATGAACTCAACTGTACTTCAACAGGGCTCCAGGGGATGGGCTGCCTTCCAAACTAATCCTTGTAGAACATTCTACTGTTTAATGTCCTGGGCATTTCCATTGATTAGATTTCAATTATGCCCTTCTCAGATGAGATTTCCCCAAGAAAAAAAAACATACACTTTTCCTCTGTTAAGTGATCGCCCTTATTTAAAATGCTACATCTATTTTATTACGTTGTCTAACCAATTTATGTCAAGTAATTTCTTGGGCTGGGTCACCAGTACTGGTTTTTGGGAGGGAGATTATCAAAGACAGCCACTGAAAAACAACAAAAATATAAACAAAAATATTTTGTTTATTTAAAAAATGTAGGTGCAGGTTGCGTCATGCTTCGCAAGCTTAGATTTCTTAAGCGAGACACACGATCTCGGTCTGTATTAGTCAAAAGAGCTTGACTTGAGAGGAAGCTTCCTAAATGTTGCTATAGGAGCCGACAGCGATGCCGTGACACTAGCTGCCTTACAGCAAACACTGCATGCACTGAAGGCGTCGTTTGCTAACCACATTGCAGCTCTGTAAAGTACACACTGGCAGACCCTCACTGTGGTGGCTCAGTGTTAATCGGACAGAGCATCCCAGTAGCTGGCACAGTTTTTTTGGAGTTAGCAAGAATTCGCGTGGGTTTCTGTACCATTGATTTCTCACATTGACGTGAGTCTGCCTTATAAACGATTGCCTTCCTGTCCGTGGTATACACTAACTCTGACCATAAATTTGATAAACAGTAACGGAAATTAATTAGCGCTATAACCGTTTCACGTGCTTTATGATGATAGCCACTACGTCAAAAGACTCCCAACAACCGTATATGTATTGTTCACGATCCAGTGCTACTGTCATGCCAGATAAAGCCCGGCTGCCATCATAACGGCTTTCGAACACTCCATAGCCTCCGTCACTAGTTATTCCATATCTTTATTATTTTCAATTTTAAAGTGAAATGCTGGGAAACACCACACGAGCCAATCCATAGTGGCGGTCTAGGACGAGGTAGGCCATACGCCAGTTTACTTATTATTTTAAAAAACATGTAAAAATAAATTTGTATGCAATTCTGACTCATACGGTGTTCCTTCTGTTTCTTCTTGTGTTTTGTTAATTTAGTAATTCTGATGTTTTTCGTAAGAACAGCAAACAACGAAACCCCTCTACCCTCCCCCGTTCCCCCCATGTCGATGGTAGCGCCCGAATTGCAAATAGACTCTGTCACTCAGATTAGCAAACGAAATGGCTTGAAGTCCTGTCTTGGTAGTAAGTCCACCGTGACAAGCATCCCGAAATGAGTGGAATATCGCTTCTTGAATCGACCTGCGTATCTGTGACGAACTGCAGCTCTGTTTAGATCGACGTTGTTAATGCGACAATGCCCGCCTCTGACGAGAAGTAGTTAAAATTGTTCATCTGTTTTCTCCACACATATCAGCGCTATCTCGTTACATGCGGGCTCGCGCGAACGGGAACCGAAGCGAGAGAGCACAAGCAGCGGTTGACAGCTAGGTGACCACTCGTGTTGGAGAGATGCCTGTTCAGAGAACCGTGTCCGACCTCCGCTCCCGGGTGGAAGGTAGGCGACTAGCCATCTTAAACACTACGTCGTTTTTCTCGTCTGCATCACAAATATCGTTCTGCAACACTTACTTGGAACCGTTTGTATGTGCCGTGCCGTGCATGTCCACTTACTGGTACAAATTAAGAACAAAGACTATCTTGTACTCATTCAGGTGTTATGCTGCGTGAGCAACAAGCGGTACCCATGGTTTTGGAGACAATAATTTTATTGGCTGGAGAGGAGGGGGGTAGCTATTTTTAAAAACATTTCTATTTTTAATTTAGTTTGTTTGAAGACACTTAATAAATTACAAACGTCACAGCAAAGAACAATGTTATATTGGTTTGGTTAGCTGCCGAGCAATCTCAAACCTGAACTAGGTACTACGTACGTGGCGGATTCATTTAAAACCAAGCACTTGCCACAAATGATACCTTTAAATCTGCATCTACGTCAGTCTACCTTTCTTAAACGCCCCTTGACGCGGTAATGAATAACCGCGTTTGCATTATATATTATTATAATTTATTATTATTATTATTATTATTTAGAGGCATCGATTGACGTGTCTATGGGCTATTTATTTTTAATACTCTATGTTTACTTGTATTTTATATACAATAACGATAAGCAGCTTTGAAGGGTGAGGCGGTTTCAGCTATAAAAAAACATGTATTAACTAACGCTTTTGGCCAAAGCTGTACGTTGTGAAATAAAGTTCCCATTAACTAAATAACTGCTGTTCTGAAGAATCACAGTGATGGACTCGTAGGCTATTGACTATTCTGTCTGGATACCTTTAATGACTCAACAGGTTCCACTGGCCGCTTGCCTAAACATAGATGTTTCACCCCTTAACGGTTGATATTGATATTTACAGTGACAGGTGTGTACGGCGGCATCGACATATGGTTAAACAAGTGAGAAGTAAAAGAAAATTAAGTGCGATTATGGGAATAGCGCTGGATTCGGTACGTCTTAGCTCCGTTATTTTCCTCCCTACTCGGTGGAGACCGTCCCCACCCATTACGTTATTCCGCTAAAATGCGGGAGGGTCTGGACTTATTTACGTTGTTTTATAATATTGGCTGTAAAAAAAAGTGTCTTGGCGATTTTGACGTCTTACAAGAGTTCGGAATGTCATAATTGACACGATTGCATTTTTTTTTAAGTTTATTTATTTTTATTTGATAGGGAAGATTTAGCGTGACTTGGCTTGGGTTTCACAAGGATGTATGGAGCGAAGTAATATCTAAAAGCTATCCGCCTAGCATATGCTAGTTTTACGCTGACAGAACCGAACGAAATCTTAAAGATTGTACACACTGACAAGCGTTATATGATCAGTACAAGGCTGTCAATACTTGGATGAAGAGTGGCAGTTTTTTTTTTTACAACAGCAATGTTTTGAACACCAGCCTCTACGTCGATCTAAATGTACCTGTGGAGCCCCATATGGTCTGCATCCGCCCTCTAAATTTTCTCTGGCTCTGGTTCATAGCGTTGAACGTAAAGAAACCACCAAAACGTCCCTTTGTGTTATCCTGCCACTTATTTCACAAGACGCCTACCGTGGGGCATCCTTGTCCATAAAAATGGGTTGGCTACGATGCTCCACACATGAAGAATGGGCAGCTTGTGGTGTTGTGCTTTGACAATACAGGCTTGTAACCGAAGGGTTAACGTCCCACCCCAGCTTGTAGCCCTGAGCAATGTACTTAAGCTGAATGGCTTCTGTAAAAAATATCTAGGTGTATAAGTGGATTGAAGTAGACGTTGTAAGATGGTTAAGTAACCTTTCAGCTGCTTGGTTGAGGTTACCACTGTCGCGGCACTGATGGGCCGCAGTACTTTTCTAATTCTTCATGTTGGAACCATCCACTCCCGAGGAGAGCACAAAGTCGTTAAAAATGTCCCTGTACGTAGTTTCAGGCCGTTTTTGATGTCGTCCGGTTCTTAATCGTGGGCGGATGGGCTATAGTGATACCGTACCACTCTCCGAAGAGCCAATAATGTTTTGTTTTTGTTTGTTTGTTAAGATGTTTTAATTATTAACTAGCAACGGCTCCGAAATTGTTTGATAGCGTTTAAGACGGATTTTGTGAAACGGAAAACACAAACACAAATTCGCATTTGGAAGGAACGGTCGTGTGAGCGGGGCTACATAAGGCAATTAATGTCAACGTTTTCCGTGGCATTACGTTTTAGAACGTTCTTTTTGCTGTTCCGTGCCTATAATTTGGCCTGCTGTGCGAGTAAAAGATTACCTTTACTTAACCATTTAATTGGACTTGAACCTTTCCCTATTTTTTTGAGTGTTGGCGATTATAAGGGTTTAGTACCTGCTTTCTGAAAGACAGACTGAGAGGCGTGGGATGGATGATTTACACTGCGCTGCTGTGACAGAGGGTGTATTGTTTCAGTTTGAAGAACATAAAGCGGGCGGCACGCGTTCACCCTGCAGCTGAAGACGGGCTCTGATATGACAGCTCCCGTCCTCTTGTTCGATTTGAAGAGGGCAAAAAACAAAACGACAGGACTTTTGTTTTGCCTTGTTAATAATTCATAAACAGATGCTGTCTTTAAAAAAAAATGTAAGTGCTCACGGGACTTCCAGGGTTTTATAACTCCTCCCGTCAGTTCTGCAGTGAGCTGTTCCATAACCTCCTCTCCCCAGAAAAAGAGTGTCTGCTTCTCCCATTGGCTGTGGAGGAGGAGTCTGCGACGGGGGGGGGGGGGGGGGGGGGGGGGGGGGGGGGGGGGGGGGGGGGGGGGGGGGGGGGGGGGGGGGGGGGGGG
>JAOYSI010004259.1:0-14453 GCA_025775065.1 Hiodon alosoides
GATTTAGAATGGGATGTCATAAAAGCTCCTGTAGGTGTAATGTGTAGGTGTCCCAATACTTTTGTCCATTTAGTGTAGTTCTTCTTGTCACAGGTTGTCATCTACATATAAAACAGTATGGATACTGCTCTGTATATGTATTGGGATTTTTTTGGAAGGTTTTACTTGATGCATACCTGACAGCGTGTCCCCGGTAGTCTGCACCTGCAGCAAGACAGGCTGGCTTTCCAGGTTCTCCACCACAGAGTAGATGCTGATGTTGTAGAACAGTCCGGGTTGCAGGTCACTGAGGGACGCTGAGGTGGCCGTGTCTGGCAGGATGAGCTCGGTGCTGCTACCCTCTACTGATGGAGTGTAGACCAGACGATACCCTGTACGCGCGCAAACACATAAAAACAAAGGAGGTGATTAGTTGATTGGGTTTCCATGGAAACCAGTGGCGATGCTGATAGTGACTTCCTTCAGGTTCTCTAACCTGTGATGGGCGCCTGGGGTTTGGACCAGCGGATCGTGATGGTTTTCTCTCCCACGTCATTGGACTGGTGCACGGTAGGGGCGTCAGGGGCTGTGGAACAGGAGGAGACACTGTCATCCAGAGGTCAAACGGTAAGTGATGTTCACAGTCTGGGCTGAGAAATAGATGGTCAGGAGCTCACTGGTAGTTTGGGAGGTGGTGAGGATGAGGTTGGGCTCCTGTCCGTCTGTCAGCTCATAGACGTTGACCAAGTACCTACGACCAGGAAGTAGCTCCTGGATGTTGACAGAAGAAGCGGTGTGGGGTAAGTCTGGAAAACGACACAAAAATGTCAACTGGGATGATCAAAAGCATGTCACTGTCGAAATGCCAATTCAAATCTATTACAGAGATTAATGGTGAGCCATGAATTGGAGAAGGTACTGACCCAGGGTCTTGGGCTGCGCTCCGTCCTCGCTCAGCTCGTACGCAACCCTGAATCCTGACACGGTTTCCGAGGCAGACACCCACGACACCACAAAGCTGCTGGAGGTGACCTCTGTCACGGACTCCGAGGTGTCTACCACTGGGGCAGGCTGGGTGGTCTCGCCCTCCGAGGTGGCCACTGAGACGGAGGAGGAGGAGGAGGAGGAGTAAGAGCAAAGTCGGAGTCAGTTCAAATCTTCAATTCAAGATCTACGCCACCTCAAGAGAAGGGCAGTGGTCAAGACAGAAACACTAGACAACAGGAGCCACAGGACATGAACATGCTTACAGGAGCCATGGGACGTGGTGAAGTCGAAGCGGGTGACCTCGGGGTTGCCGTAGCGCAGGATGCTGATCAGCTGACCCTCATATGTGATGCCCGGCTTCAGCCCAGCGATGGTGTAGGAGTTGAGGTGGGCGGGAATTGTGACCTCATTCCAGGGGGCACGGGAGCTTTTCTTCAATGAAGAAAACAAAGAGCTGAAATTAAAAAGATCCTCCTGCTTCTGGTGTACATTGCTTTGTACAACAGTTTTATTCACTAACAAGTCTGGTTAGAGCCCTAAGTTCCATAAGCACATGCCCCACCCAGTATGTGTCTTGGCACTGACAACTCCTAGCTCAATGGAAATGTATTCTGCTTTCACCTGTTGGAAAACTACCCAGACTTCATATTAATAAGAGGGAAATAACAAAACATGTCTGCAGGGTACAAATGTACAGGTATTAAACAGAAGATAAATTAAATGAATCGCAGGGTGACGGACTAATCTTCATAAATGCTGTTTTCAACTAAAAGACAAAACAGGAAAAATAGCAATTTTGCTTTAGGGCAGTCATTTCAGATGGTGACCTGTGCTCAAATCATGATCGGTACTGGTGGAGTTCAATGACTCCAGGGTCAATGTTCAGACGGGTTGTCCTGTTTTTGTGCCCCCCTGCTTAAGCAAATGTTTAAACAATTCCACTGCGGGTACGATGGCCAGAGTTTTCCAAAACGTGCAAACTAACACGGACTAGTGCCTGGGACTTCGGAGGGCCCTGATAGGACACAGGGTAGCAGGATGAAGCACTAACCCGTCTCCACTTGAGGATATACTGGGTGATGTGGACCGAGGGCGGGGCGTTCCACTGGACGGGGTGGGAGTTCGGCTGATTGGAAGACTCGGTGATGATCACCTGGACAGGTCGATGGCCACCTGGATGACAATATCCTCAGTGAGACACCACAGATATCTCCTTTAAGGAACCATGAAGCTGAATTATTCTATTAAGAAATGTACAGGAGTTAGTAAATGCCTTCAAGTTGCAGTCAGCAACATGGTTCTGAAAGAGGAATGTGTGAGAGTGTGTGTGTGTTTGTGAAATAATTCTGTCTGAGAATGAGCTGTACTGGGACAGACCAGGACAGGCCTAGAGAGCAGCCGTGTGAGCATGCTCGGGGCAGCCACACCACACTCACCGGAGGAGGGCTGCTGGGGCTCGCAGCTCAGCTCTCCGATGCCCCTGCCGTAGCAGTAGCACCGGTAACGCGTACCAAGCACCACTTTGTCCCACGACTCGCCGACTTGGTAGAAAGCTTTGGTCTCAACGTCCTGGCACTGGTCTGTGCAGGAAGAGGGCAACAGGGTTAACATCAGGCTTCAGGTCAGGAGCTCAGGAGTCTCCCTCGGTGGTTTGTGGTGAAAGCAGAAGACTTTTGGCATTGCAAAGGACCACACTGGATGCTGGGATAGATTCAGTTAGATTACAGTGTCATCACAATGGGCTTCACTTGACTGAACTAAACACAGCAATAAATGCGTAGTCTATACATTTTATGAGTTTATTAGTCTTCTTTTATTAGAAAAATGAGGAAGGAATGAACTAATAGTAAAAATACGGTAAAGTGACGAACACACCAAGAGCGTCACATTTCCAGCGCCCACGCCCCTGTCCGTAGCATGTGCAGTTCATCATGTATCCCTTGTCATGGCGTTTGTCAAAGGTCTGGTCCACCTCGTAGGTCAGCCCGTTCACCAGACAGCTGTCTGTGGTGAGAGTGGCGAGAGGGGCGAGAGTGCGTCACAGCGGAATCGGGGCACCGGCCATGCAGTTCATCTGACATAGGGTCAACCACGTTTCCTTCTCACCTTTGACCTGTGAGTAGGCCGTGCAGCTCCACTCTCCCCGCCCATTCCCAAGGCACGCGCAGCGCATCATGTGACCTTGCTCGTGGCGCTTGTCCCACTTGTCGCCCACTCGATACATCACCCCATCGGTGGTGCACACCTCCTCGTGGGCTGCAGGAGATACATAGCAGGGACCTGAGCCTAGTGACGGTACTATGCTCCTCCTAGGTAATGAGTTAAGACCGGAAGACCAGTCCGGAATGGAGCTCTGTCAGCCTATTATTACCACCTCATTGGGCCCTGTTACAAAGGGAAATTTAGTCAACCCATCTTTACCGCCTCATTGGGCCCCGTTAAAAGAGGCAGTTCAGTGTGCCTGTCCTGTCAGGGTCAAAGCTTTACATGCAGCCAACATGCCCTGTACTGAAACTCACCACCCATTGGGCAGAAGCCATACTTCTTCTCCCCATCGTAGTTAGCGGTGGTGCCGCACCACTTCATGCCATCAGGGCGCCCGTCGGACGTGCAGTCAGTGTAGTTGTATCCGTTGTAAAGGAAGGGGAAATGGCACAGGGCGCCGTTGGAGTTACCCCCCCGGGTGGTCACCAGTGCTGGAGGAACAGAAGGCCACAAATGAGGAGAACTTCCATCCAGCACGAGTAGCAATAGAGATAGCTCTTACCCTAACCTTAACCCTATTGCTTTGTCACCAGTGCTAGGATTAGGACACCCACACACACACAAGGACACAGGCACACACAAACACACACACACACACACACACACTGTTGCAGGCCCCACCCTAATATTAGTCTCTAAAGAGATGGACGCAGCTTTTCCTACATACATGGCCACAGCTTGACTCACCACTCTTTTCCGTGCAGAATGAGTAAAGGCCGTCTGCTTCATAGTCAGGGGTGGTGCTGCACCACAGCTGTCCATCAGAGCGGCCCTGTGACGTACAGGAGTAGTGGGTGTTCCCTCTGAACAGGAAGGGAAATGCGCAGGGCTGGCCTTCAGAGTTGCCCCCGTACACCTGGGACTGGCCCTCTGTTAATCAGCAAACATGGCGAGAAAAAGGTTTAAAAATCTGGAAACCAATCTGTCTTAAAGCACTCTTTTCTATGTTTTACCATAAAGCAAGTGCTAGATCTAGAGGAAGAACAGCAGGAACTGGTAGAGCTAGCGCTAACAAGCTTCAGAAACTGGTAGAGCTAGCGCTAACAAGCTTCAGAAACTGGTAGAGCTAGAGCTAACAAGCTTCAGGAACTGGTAGAGCTAGCGCTAACAAGCTTCAGAAGCTGGTAGAGCTAGCGCTAACAAGCTTCAGAAACTGGTAGAGCTAGAGCTAACAAGCTTCAGAAACTGGTAGAGCTAGCGCTAACAAGCTTCAGATACTGGTAGAGCTAGCGCTAATAAGCTTCAGAAACTGGTAGAGCTAGCGCTAATAAGCTTCAGAAACTGGTAGAGCTAGAGCTAACAAGCTTCAGAAACTGGTAGAGCTAGCGCTAATAAGCTTCAGAAACTGGTAGAGCTAGAGCTAACAAGCTTCAGAAACTGGTAGAGCTAGAGCTAACAAGCTGCC
Organism: Hiodon alosoides; assembly: GCA_025775065.1. Classification (NCBI taxonomy): domain Eukaryota; kingdom Metazoa; phylum Chordata; class Actinopteri; order Hiodontiformes; family Hiodontidae; genus Hiodon; species Hiodon alosoides. The sequence continues at coordinate 4,637 of JAOYSI010004259.1, forward strand.
CTTGGCCTCTGAAATAGTGGTTGGCAATTACAATCCAGGAGGGCCACTGTATCTGCAGGTTTTCGTTCCAACTTGCATCTTATTTGCTTAAATAAAATCATTAATTGGATAAGAAAAAAACCTTACTTGGTTTCCCCAATGTTAGATGTTACTTAATTAGAAAACCCACAGACAATTGATCAGCACTGCTCTCAGACTAAAACATTCGATTTTTAGAATGACAGTAATGAACGAGATGAAGCTATGCATGCAAAATAGACACAAAAAATTCACAATCCCTGTGCTATCCTGCCCACTTCCTAAATCCTGCTCATATACCTAACCTCCCTGATCGCACTAGCTTGGCCTCATGTGATCCTGCATTTCCCGGCACACACACCCCAGTCCTGACAGCTGACTCCGTTGCCCAGGCAGGTGCAAAGCATCTGCTGGCTGCCCTGCATCTGCACCCAGCGCATGCCCAGGGAGTAGGACACGCCCGAGTCTGTTGCACAGGTGAACACTTCCTGCCGCTCACGGAGCGGGTGGTATACGGCAGGCTGGACGTTGGTCACCACACGAGATCCGGTACCTGAAGGTAGGGAGAAAGATATGCTGGATCAAACTAGGGAGATTGTATATGCCTTTGGTTCTAAAATGCTTTGGCAACACCGGATAAGTCCGGTAATGCTAATAAAGCTTGTTTGAATCCTAGAACACTGGGAGAGAGAGAGAGTGGAGAAAGTGAGATGACATAGTTCTCTCTGTGCAGTGCTTAGGGGCGTGGCAACTCACCCAGGACACTGCTGTGCCTCTCACACTTCCATTCGCCACGTCCATTCCCCCGACACAGGCACTGCAGCACGTTTCCCTGGGCATCCGTCTTGCTCCAGGTGTCCCCAATGCGGTACGCGGTCTGTGTGTCCTGGTCGTTGCAGCGGTCTAGGGACGGAAGCAGGAGTGGACAGGGTTTCGTTAACCCAAACGGCGGCGTGTGTGGACCCGGAGCGCTCTGCTCCGCACCGACGGTCACAGGTGCCCCCACTGCAGTCCCCTCCGACGCCCATTCTTACTCCGGGAAGTGCAGGTGATGCGCCCGCTACCTTCGCCCAGGCAGGTGCAGTCGACGACCATCCATCCCTGGTACGGCTTCTCCCATGTCTCGCCCACCATATAGGATGTGCCCACCGTATTGTCATAGCAACGCTCCGCTACAGAGAGGACCAGGGGGAAGAATTAGCGGATGCCTTCAGCGAGGTGGCCCGAGTCCACAGGGCATCACCTCGATATTGCAAAGACAGAGATAACTGCCTTACACTGGCAAGGTGGTTTCTCATCAACCCGTGAATCGTCAATACAGGTAAAGAATAGCACAGCGTTTGTGCTTATCTGAGTGACTAGTAACTAGCAGCGAAGCTGGTTAACTAATAGAGCAGGAACAGGCGGCAGTGACACATGTTCATGGAGAGCCTGACCCTGACCAGGGGTCCCTGGTGCTTCTCTGGAGACTCACCCACTGGCTTGCAGGTCCACTCTCCCTTGCCATTGCCCAGGCAGACACACTCCAGCATGTATTCTCCATTGTCGTGGGCTCGTTTCCAGGTGTCGCCGATCCTGTAGGATTGACCTCCCTCGTGACAGCGATCTGGGAAAAAACGGGAGAACAATAACACATATCGCTGCGCTCACTGTTAATTTTATTCTGCTAGTGTTGATGTTCTGTTTGGCACTACAGAATTTGCTCTTTATGGTCCTATAAATTATTTTTAAAGTAATTCATTAGGGGGAAGCAAACGGATCCACTCACTTGCAATTGTACAGCTGATTTTGCCACGGCCGGAGCCAATGCACGTGCAGTCCCATATCATCCCGTCCTTCGGCCGCTCATAAGTGGCTCCCACTCGATAGTAACGTGCGTTGATTTTATCATAACACGTTTCTTCAGCTGGAAAGAGTTCAAACAGGTTATGATCTAGATAATACTGGTGCTTGGCAAGAAACCTGGTGAAAGCAGGCACAAATAGTAAAAATGTGAACTGCTAGGGAAAATCAATACACGTATCTTTATAGCACAACTTACGAATATGAAGAAGTCTAATTTGATGACGAACGGTGCAACTAGGCGGGTTAGCATTTATATGTTATAAGAGCACAATTACAGAGACAGTGAGACCACGAATAAGCAAACTCACCTTCAGGTTTAGATTTACACTTAACACCAGCAGATCCTTGACAAGTGCAGACTAATGAATTTCCCATATGGGACCGCTCCCATTGGTCATTAACCCCGAAATAACGGCCGTTTTCAAAGCAGGCATCTGAGGGAGAAATAACACGCATTTAGGTCATAATTCAGCCAGCAGTGCATTCCGACCGTGTATTAAGATAGACTTCCACTTCAGATTCGAAAGAATTAGGTAGTTTGTTACTTTCTAAGAATTTTACATGATGCATCCCAAACCAAATACAAGGGTAAGCTAAGCCACACCAGAGTCTATTTAAGTAAACAATGTTTATAAGAGAATCATTTTAGTAGAATTTTAAAATAATTTAATAATTCTTAAAAAAATTTTTTTTTACTTTTTAGAGTAATAATGACAGATGGGACAAATGACTCTAAACCACACCGCCATACACACTGAAGACACCTCACATACACAGTGACATGGGTTCAGTAACTCATGAGTGGAGAGTAAGCTATATGGGCACTCACCTTGAGAAGCAGATGATTCTAGGAAAACAGGGTAAACCTGCTCCTGGGTTTGGCGCCGGTTTTTGCCCTTATCCGTCGGCATGCAATTGACAGCGCTGCAGATGCAAAGTGCAAGCAGCAACCCTGCCCCAGGGATACTGACCATTTCGGAATTGGATGTAGACGACGAACAGGAAAGTTGATTCTCTGCTGTCTCGCTTTACCAAAAAGTTACACTTTACGGGGTGTATCCAGTCTTCCTTGGTGCAGCCGACCTGAGTGGACGATGCGCAGGTCAAGGCAGGGTTTTTATTCGTGGATAGACCTACACTTCGCGGGAGGAGGGTCTTACCGCTACCACGCTTTTCCACCCCAGCGAGTTATTAGTTTTCTATTGCAAACATGACTCATAACTGTATTTAAAGATAATTATTTATCTGCCATTCACTTCTTATTTGTATTTTTGGAAAGGCTTGTTTTTAACAGCACATGTGGGTTAGTTAGTTAGGGCAAAAAAAGTATTAGATTTTTTAAATACACAAACTTCGCAATTATGCTTTTAAAGTAACTAGGGTGGAAATGCGATTACAATCAGATTTATATCCCAGACTGGGACTAGACATTGGAATGTAAGCGCGCTAATCACAACAACTGTTTTCCTTGTAATACTTGAGAGAAACATAATATTGTAACGAGGGAGAACGGAAAACGCGTTGCCAGTTTTAATCCAACATATTTTTTCGCATACAAAACATTTTACCAAAGTAGTCAATTCCGTTTCAACCTAAAAGTACGAGTGGTTTCTAGACTTGTGAGTTTAACACGCAGGAATGTCTGACCATAGCGGTTAGTGGCCCGGAAAGATAAATAGTTGATCAGTATCCTTATGATGTTATACTTGTTCGTATTTCTGGAATACCTGGTCATAAATTTGCAGAGCCTTCAACAGAGATTCTACAGTGAATATGCAGCTAGTTCGCACAACCACGCGATCAAATATTCTTCTTTAAATAGTGGGTGTTAGGGAAACTGTAGTGACTTGTTTCTATTCCACTTATTTCGCGAGTTCGAACCGTTAGACATGACATTCTTCTTGGATTTTTGTGAACACGAGAAAAAAACATTTAATTGTTAAACTAATTTGATGCACTGATGATGAATCTGTTTGCTATTACCATAATTGAATGTAATTGTCTGATTGCTGATCTGTAGAAATGAGAGATAAGAATGTAAATAACGGATCTTATATCTCTCTTTAAGAGACAAAAACTTTGTTATTCCTCAAAAATATTTTTCTTCGGTAAAAGGTTCACAGTGACGTCACCTCAGACAGCACTGTCAGATGAATCAGAATTATAATATTTACATAAGACACTCTAGTGCTATATAATAACGTTTACAAAAGTTTCATATCGACAGAACAAATTGCAAACATGTCCTGATTATATTTATTAGATGTAATATACGTGATATACATATGAGCTCAACAGTTCTGGTGTTTTTTGGATTAACGTTGGAGTTTACTGTGTGTGCGTAGTTGTGTTGTGTGCATGTGTGTCTGGCCCTGTATGTGTGTGTGTGAGACAGTGTGTGCGTAGTTGTGTTGTGTGCATGTGTGTCTGGCCCTGTGTGCGTGTGTGTGAGACAGTGTGTGCGTAGTTGTGTTGTGTGCATGTGTGTCTGGCCCTGTGTGTGTGTGTGTGAGACAGTGTGTGCGTAGTTGTGTTGTGTGCATGTGTGTCTGGCCCTGTGTTTGTGTGAGCTTTTGCGAGTCTGGTGCTTCTCTGAAGAGGTGATTTCCCTCCAAACTGGGAAAAACTGGAAGCCTATGGTTCCCCAGGCAGTTCGTATGGCGTTTTTCCATGCCACTGTTGCCTTAGGCGTGCTGTCTGGGGGTCCAGGCCTGGGAAAATTCGTACCACAGCCTCTGTGAAGTGTCTTTGTGACATGAAATATAACACAAAAAAGAGCTATGCACAGACACATTGATCGATTGGATGAGTTCTGTTCTGTTCCTTTTCCCAAATGCTTTTCCTTCGGATGTATGTAAGCCTGGATTCTGTAAAATGAACAGGGAAGAAGAATCAAATGATAAAGATTCTGTTTTGTAAACAGTATTATTAAGTGTATATGCCGTATCATAATGTTGATACCTCAACACTTTTCCCCAAGAATACTGATTTGTTTGAGGAAAAAATGCAGTGCCCATTTTATGAATCATATATATGTTAGAATTTGGTTTTGTCTTAAGGGCTTGCTTCCAGTGTATTCATTGGTTTAATAGGTTTCTGTAAATGTTCAGTTAAGGGCAAAAATAACATTATTTTTCAGCGCTAAGGAACGCAGAGCAGAAAACAACTAAAACATTTTGGTTCCAGTAGATTCTTGATCAACAACATAAAGCTGGTGAAACCTCAAGCCAGAGTGAAAAATGAGAAATCTCTTTGAGTCATAGACTTGCCAGGGTGCTGTGGCACCAGGAGTGACTGAGCGATTCCCATAAGTGGGCCTAGCACCAGTAGACTGCGAGTAGACTGCCCACAAAGGACAGCGAGTTTCTCGGCACTGAGTCACTGAATCGTTCGCTATTCCAGGGGCTAGATGCCAGCTCTTTCAAATTTTTCCATTCATGACATCAATCAAACAAGAGAGAGAACGAGAAGGAACAGAAGTGCGCTGTGTTCCTTTGCGTTCAAGGTTCTGTCGAACCCACACAGTTAAAACTGAACAACAGTTCCAGTGCGGGCTGGTGACAGGTACTGACCTAACCCTGATTCTGCTTCAGCTGATTGGGAACATTCACACTTCTTGAATGAAAGTGGAGTCGAAACAGATGGAATCACTGAATTCTCTCTGCTGTTGTGTTTCTGTGTAGAACCAAATAAATACTCTGGAAACCAGAGTAAAAAAAATCATGCTGTCTGGGCCTGTGGCTCTGTGCTCCGTAAAGTCTGCAATCTCTCCCCCAGACCACGACGTCATGCTCTAGGAAGGTTGTTTCCCAGCTCTTTAAAGACCCTGCATTCAGAGATCTCCAGCACCAACAAGTCTCCCACAATAAGCAGGAAACTGAATTCAGACGGTATTCTGACCCAACATACCTGCATGTGATTACACACTTTTTTTTCAATTTTCCTTCCTGTCTGTAGTTCAGATCTGGGTTTGCCTGAGGAAGGCCGTGCTATTTATTAATGTAAAAATAACAGCATGCATCAGCAGAACAGCCCCAGAGCCCGGACATATTAAACCCTCCCACCTACAGATGGCATCTGACACCTAGGAGGCTGTGGACGAAAACAACCGCGTCCATCCTGTTCGGCAGAAGGTGTGACCATGTGATAATTACAGTCAATAGAAGTTACATCCAAGCTTGTTCAATGATGCTCAATCAGGCGCACATACTTTTTCATTCTCTGCCATTTGCACGTTCTTTCTTTTTATGATTCAAATGCAATGGATGCAGCAGTCATGTAAGTGGGGCCTCCTGATGCAGCAGCCCTGTTAGTGTCGCTTCGTGATGCAGCAGCCTTGTAAGTGGGGCCTCCTGATGCAGCAGCCCTGTTAGCAGGGCCTCCTGATGCAGCAGGCTTGTAAGTGGGGCCTCCTGATGCAGCAGCCCTGTTAGCAGGGCCTCCTGATGCAGCAGGATTGTAAGTGGGGCCTCCTGATGCAGCAGCCCTGTTAGTGTCGCTTCGTGATGCAACAGGCTTGTAAGTGGGGCCTCCTGATGCAGCAGCCCTGTTAGCAGGGCCTCCTGATGCAGCAGCCCTGTTAGCAGCACCTCATGATGCAGCAGCCTTGTAAGTGGGGTCTCCTGGTGCAGCAGCCCTGTTAGCAGGGCCTCCTGATGCAGCAGGCTTGTAAGTGGGGCCTCCTGGTGCAGCAGCCCTGTTAGCAGGTCCTCCTGATGCAGCGGCCTTGTTAGTGGCGCTTCGTGATGCTGCATTGATTGTGCCTTGATTTGTTACACAACATGGTCTATGTCTGTGGACACATATGAATACAGAAATCTGTGAAAGATTTCTTATGAAACCATTTCAGTAAAGGTTTTAGTCCGGACTGATATAAAAAATGTAAAAATAGCATAGTTGTTTGCAACCATTTTTGCATCGAGGAGGCTTTTTTCTTCCGGAATGAATCAGTGTTTGTTCACAAACACATGTAGAAAGCTTGAAGCTATGTCACGACTCCAACAAAGGCCACCCTTATAGTACTGAGAACTGATGTTCTCCTCTGCACTGCTGGGTTCCGGCTGAAGAGATGAGACTGCAGTGTTCCCAATTTTACCCTTGTCTGGAGCCTGTGTCTGAACTGCCACCTCATTGGTGCAAACTTCCGTTGTGACATCACTCTTAGTCTCCTGCCAGAATGACATTCATGAAGAAGTTATTTTAGGTGGCTTATAGACCTGTTGGAAAAAATCAAGTCTGTGATTAGTAAAGAGTTCCCATACATCAATATATAACTAACACCGTTTTTTATACTTTGAATAGCGATTCGTACACTGCAGTTTAAAAAACAATAGACAAATATTTCAAAATATAACATTGCTTAAGAATATTAAGTGCTTAGTTTTAAATTATGATTCTAATAGTTCTCTAAAACCTGAAGATTGTTGGTTGTAGGAGCCCCCACTAACCAGCTCTGGGTCGCATTATAAGTTTAGTGATAAATGTTTTGACACATTCAAAATTTCAATGACCTTCAGCAACAGTAAGCAAGAATACATTTGGATTTTTAGAAACCTCTCTTGTGGTCAGATCCTGGTGTCTAAATTTTCATTCATGGTATTTTCTCACCTTAATTCAGATACCAGACTTGTTTTCTGTCAGAAGGAAGGGATCATTTATCATCTTGTTATTTTTGTTTTCCGGGTGCCTATTAACCAGCCTTTGTGTGCTCACTGTTTTTATGGCCCAGTGATTCACAGTTACTTACGGGAACCCAGGAGAAACATGCCTAGTTTAAATATTTAGAATTACGAAACGTGTAGACAGGCGTTGGAGTAGACCAGGCCAAGGTGCTGCAGTGATTTCACAGTTCCAACATTGGTTAGGCCATGATCTGCTGGGTCAGCAGGTAGGAGATACAGGGAGGAGAGGTAACCTAGCAGCCTGGACCGATCCGAGCGGGTGAGGAAATGTGACGCATTAGTTTTAGACCCTGTCTATGGCTCCAGAAAAGGAATACTGAGGACCATGTTGTCCACACTTCAATCATTCATTTGTTTCCAGATTCCTTTCCCTCCAATTCTTCTATTTTTGACAGAATTTTTTTTTTAAATCCTCATGGAAACAATCGACTCATTCCCAGATCAAATAGCCTTTCTAGCGTCATTATTTACATATTTATTAGTTATTTATTATTTACCCAAAGGAACTAGAGGGCTATTGCTCTGACGCAAAGGGTGTTTTAAATGTATGCATATTCTTTTGGTAAGAGCTCATCTGAGCTGTCTTTTACCTGACATTACCTGACATTAGTCACTCATTCCTGTCTTCACAGATTCACTCTCAGTGCCCAGAGACACGACATGCCCCAGGGGGGCCCAGGTGGCTGATCAGGGCCATCGAGCCTATTCATTCGCCGGCTGTCTGCAGGCCTTTGCCTACGACCGGTGAAGGATTGTAACCCACGCCAAAACCTCTCTTTTCTAGGAGGAGGCGGAACTGAGAGAGTCTGACCTGACCGTCACTGTTTACTGAGGTGTCTGGGTGGGTGAGTAACAGGAGAATCACAGTGACCTCCTCTGATCCTGCAGGTAGCACCATGCCCTGCATCACTTTCCTAGTGCCGGGAAGGAATTCTGCACGCTCCACTCACGGAAAGGTGCACACCCCGGAGAGGACCGTTTAGGTCTTGTTTACCCCAGTGTCTAGCTTGAGGAGACATAGCAGAATGTGGACATTATTTGGTGACAGAGGTCAACAGCCAGGTCTACAGCCAGTTTAGAAAATGAAAACACAGGCGTGGCAGAAACTTCCATTAATCCACAGAAAATTCCCCTTTGATTCCCCCTTTGACGATCCCACGTGTTGACTTCAGGTCGGTAACACTGCTGGAATTGGGTCTCTTCACTGGCTACACAGCACCTGATGCACCCGAGAATGAATCTTTCCATGAAGCAGGTGTCTGTTGCGGTCCCGAAAATGGGAGTCAGTAATACTGAAGAACATTAGCAACTCTGTGGAAAACCGCCTGGCAAATTCTCGAGCCAGCGTTCCCCGGGTCAGGGCCATACGGTTATCTCGGACCTCTGTTTGCATAACCTCACAGGCAAGGGGATGCAGCATAGGATCTGGGTAAATCTCAGTTCTGAGGGGAAACATCAATAAGTCAGAAGGCAAAGGTACAAGCTGCTACTAGATAGAAATGTTCCCCGTAAGCCTGCAGATTTGTCATATGTAATGCTTTGTAACTTCGTATGTGGGCTCTGGTTGTGACTTTGTGCACAATGATTCCTCACAGTGTAACTAAGTTTGACTAAGTGATAGCTTTAGTGGAAATGGAGCTGAATCAACTGTAATGAACTGCGTGCTGAAAATGACCTGTTTTTGCCCTCTACTCTCAGAGTTAAAGGCCGGATTCTCAGCCTGGCTCGGATGCACACTGGTGAACACTGTACCAAGCACTGTACCTGCGTGTGTGCTCTTCCACCAATGGACGATCTGAGCGGCATCAAAATAAATCTGCAGTCCTTTTTTTCCAAACCTGAAAACTGTGCCTGTTTGGAACACAGGTGGAGTTTTTTAAGGAAGTTTTTATTTATTTTTATTGGGCGCCTTCCCGCAGAGCACAAAGTACCTCACAGTCAGTTCCTGCCCCCTTCACAGCCCCCTTCACAGCCCCCATCACAGCCCTCATCACAGCCCCCTTCACAGCCTCCTTCACAGCTCCCGTCACAGCCCTGCCCCCTTCACAACTTCCTTCACGACCTCCTTCACATCCCCCTTCACAGCCCCCTTCACATCTCCCGTCACAGCCCTGCCCCCTTCACAACCTCCTTCACAACCTCCTTCACAGCTCCCGTCACAGCCCTGCCCCCTTCACAGCCTCCTTCACCTCGCCCGTCACAACATCCGTCACACCAGCTGCAACGCCGGGCGCGCATCGGGAGGGCGGTCGGGGGGGGCGGCCAGAGGGGGG
>JAOYSI010004260.1:0-14452 GCA_025775065.1 Hiodon alosoides
CCCCCCCCCCCCCCCCCCCCCCCCCCCCCCCCCCCCCCCCCCCCCCCCCCCCCCCACCCGGGCAACATCTTCTGGAGCCGTGGGACTCGGGAAGAGGCTGGGCCGTATGCCGGTGGGGCAGGTAAAGTGACAGCCCGGGCAGACTACTCCCTGGGAAAAGCCGCCACTGTGCTGTGCTGGTATAATTATGTATGGCTCCCCATAGGGAGAACCAGGGCACCTCCAGTCAAACCCTTCACCATGTGCTAGCCTTCTGGTAACCGTGTTTGCAGGCGGTCCAGAGGGGGAAAATGGGAATGGAGCTCAGCACTGGGTTTGAAAAGGTCCAGGTTCTAGTTTCTGCTGTTTCTGAGTAGTACAGATCACTTTCTCTATTCTGGACTCTATTTTGTTTTACTGTTGAAGTTTGTAGGCCTGGAATTTAACATGGAATGAACCAGAAATGACCAGGTATGAATTGAAAATGAATATTAGGGGAAGCAAGGACGCTGACTATAATCCTGGCCAATAATTTTGGTTTCTGTGCCTTATTGATCCTTAAATTATAGAAGCATTATACAGAAGCACCATGTGGTTCAGATATATGCAGCTAATTTTAATGCTTAACACCATCACCTGCAGGAAGCTGTTACAGGCTTGCCTGTAAAGACGTAGACAACCGATCATTCTAATTACTGGTGAGAGATTGCGGAAAATGAGTGGAATAGGCGAGGGTTTCAATACCCTCTTCACGGTGTGCTACGGTCCTACACAAGGTCTCTCTAAGTAGTGAAACACTAAGCACCTGGAGCATCTGTGGTAATTTAGCATAACAATCCATCCAATTTAGCGATTTAGGGCTTGACTGGAAACAAAAACCAGAACTGGCACGTTGCCCCACCCATGGAATAAGCCTTTGAAAGAGGTTTTCATAGGAAATTCATATTGAAATCATATGACAAAATGATGAGCAAGAAACGGCAACCATCCATCAATGACAGACCAACATCAAATTAGAGAGCATATTTATGATTAAGAAGTTCAACAAAACAAAAAAGGAAATAAGTCTCTTCTTCAAAAATTGAATCGATACAGCAAATTAAGAATGAAAAAAAGAATGATCTACAATTCTCTTCTTAAATAAATGGAACCCTTAAAAAAACTCAACATCAGTTGTATCCTCAATGTGAATTCTCTTATTATGCTTGGTTGAATAAATGCAAGGGCGTAAATAGGGTTTTTACTAAGGCAAACAAACCTTTTCACAATTCAGAACTGAGCCGATTTTGACCAAGGTGGCTGCAACAATGGACACTACTGGCCCAAAATGTATGGTGTGAATTTATTACCGCGTATGTATTGTGAATGCATTGTCCTCTGTTTTCTTTGTGTTTGTGTCAACTGCCTCATGAGAAGCTCCCTATGGGAAAAATAGCTCTTTGATTTAATACACAAATTTGAATTGAACAATAAGATAATGGCCAGTATCCCTTGACATGTGAGGGCCAGGTGTAAGTCATGGACAAATGGATGGGCCACCTGGATGCTGAGACAGGCACTGTAACATTCAGTGTGGCTGTAAAAGTCGGGGTCGCCCGGAGAAACACTGACCTACGGGTTCTTCTGTGCTGCTGACCACGGCGGTGGGGTTGACCACTGGGATCTCTGAATGAGAGAGAGACAGAGGGAGAGAGAGCAGTCTGTGATAACGAAAAAACAGCGAAACGCCGACAAACAGACGCCCACATCACTATCACTCCCCTTCACAAGGTGTCTGTGCTGCATTCAACAAAATCCATTCTGCTGATTTCAAATACATTTAAGCAGAAGGCTTTCCTCGGATGACTGGGGGGGAGGGCCGCCCACGTGCATTCCCTGCAGTAAACGACCAATTACATCACAGCATCCACAGCTGAGTCCCCTCTCTCACCGAGGTGACGGCTCAGACAGACGGGGTTTTGAGGAAGCCTGCTGTTCAATGACAGCGTACCCTTGTTGGCCATCACACAACGGATGAATTATTTCAAATTTTTATCTTATATAATAACTGCATCCATGATCTTGATCCGCAATTAATTTACATTTATGCAAGGTTTCTCATATTTCAAATAAAAATGATACCCCTTACATTCAGAAACACAACAGTATACAGTATTCAAGGGTAGTAGTAATACAGTGTAATTACTTAATAATAAGCGTCCAAGAGATTTTCTCTCATTCCAAACCGATGGTGCTCCATCAGCAACAGGAATTCTATCCACACGCATAACCACATGACATGACAGAACCCAGACATAAAGTACAAAGGAGTACACGTGGATATACAAAAATGCACACTGTACCACACCCAGACATTGCAAATCTCAAACCTCACACATAAAGTAGACAGTATAATTTCTAATGCTCACAGTCACAAGCATTCACGTACAACGCCACTCAATAAAACCACGCCGTAATGCATACCATATCACTAGTGTGCATAGACCACACATAGAAGTGCACCAGTACATACGCACACCAGACTGACAAAAACACAGCTAGGAGACGGACAAGCTCTAATGCTCCACACATTCCTGGTATTAATTATGGGATTAACTGTAATTTCTCCTTTGTTGCTAGCTGCATTCCCTTCTGGCTAAGAAGGAAATGTCAACACACTTAATGTTTCAGTGAAAAAAATTATGTAAACAGTGATGCTGCTGATGGGATTAAAAATAAATTCACCTTTAAGATAACAGACATACAAAAAAGTATTTTAAAATGGCATTATGAAGAGAATATAAAATTACTCGCTGACCGATGTTAAGTAAAGTTGTGGAAATTCTATAGCACTCAACATCATTTCAGAGCTGTATTTATTTTAGGAAAAAATACAGCCATTACATCATAACAATGAAAGCTCAGAGAATCCCTAGTGGATGTAGATTGAGATTAATAAAATTTACACTGCTTTAATTTAGCCGCTGACTCGCAAAAAAGCCGGGATTCTTGCAACAGTCTTGTTGTCATTTGTTCAAGACACAGTGGAATTCCTGTTGCAGGGTCCAAGTCACCGTTTCCATCACAAATCCAGAATAGCATGCAACAAAAAAGCACAAAATGTGTCCAAATGTTGAAAAGCCCACCTCCCTCACTCGCCTGCACCCTGACGGTAAAAACAAATTAAAACTCCCCGGCCTCAGCCCTGCTCCCCGTTAGGTGGGTTTCAACAGCTTGTGAGCCCCCCGCCTGCCCCAATGCCTCCGTGAGTGGGTCAGAGGGGCTAGCTCCAGTACAGCCTGTGTGTGGCACTAAGAACCCCTGAAGCATAACCACGCCATTCGCCTTCCTCCCTCCCTCCCTCCCTCCCCACCATCCGGGTCCCCGGGCGGACTCTCCGCAGAGTCGTGCACCCGAGTCCTTCGAGGCACAGGCGGAAACGTTAGAAGCGGTTTTGGTGGGGCCACGGCCCATGGCCGTCTCCTCGTCGAGTGTCCGCAGGCGCTACTGGAATTTGTCTTGTTAGTCGTCTGCGACCGCAGTGTTTCCCCTCCCTGCCCTCTGCCATCTGCTCCGAGTGAAGGCAGAGAGGGGCTGTGTGGCCCCCGCCACACGCGGCCCCAGCCGCACGGCGCAGCGTGACGGCAAGCTGCTTTCAATTCCTCTGCCGGGGGGTGAAGGGCCGCGGCTGCCCGCCCCCCTCTGCTGAGCATGCGGATCACAGCAACTTGTCCCCTCTGGCCGCCATGGGGAAACGAAGGATGGTGACCACCATCGGAGGTCCGGTTGAAAAGAGAAATCTGACTGTACCTCCATGTGGGGTTATTCCTGTCAGGGTATATATCTCTAACTTTCTGCCCTTTTTAGTAAGAGGCACGCATTTCAGTTTTCTGAGCTGCTAGCCTGCAGGATAGGGAATTGGGTACATAACAATGCAGCCTTTTCCGAGGTAGAAATTGCAACTCAGAGCAGGTTAGTTGTATGCTAAGATATACAATGTGTACAGTGACTGACTTGGGCTACTCCGTTACCCCTGATGAGGACTTGGCAACCTCTTGATCTGAGTAGCATGGAAACAGAAACGCAAACAAATAAAGGAAATAAAACCGACTGCTCCACGAGTGTTTCCCCACCCAGAAGGGGGGCCCCAGCTTCATCACGCTCCAGTGCAGAGCTACGACTCAGTGGGATTGAGTTACTGGACTGGACCCCAGGCATGTTACCGGAAGCTCCCCTTTCCAATAACCCCTAGCAAACCACTTCGTCCCACATGCAAATGTGCTGACAGAGAGGAGGGCTCCCATTACCGTGTACATAAACCCGGTCCCAGAGGGCAGAGCACACTATCGTTAGCGCACCGGAGCTCATGAGAACACAACCTGCAAGCTCCGGGCTCTGCTCAGGCTCAGCGCCGATGTGTTCAGTGAGTACCCATTTTCACGGGTTCTTGTTGTGAGGTACCAAGCTGTGAGGAAGGTGTGAATGTGCGGTAGGTGAAGGCGCGAGAGCGACATACTCACTTATGCAGGGGGCCACAGGGGAGCGGCTCTGCTGGTAGCCCTTGGCACAACGATTGCAGGTGATGCCCGTCACCCCGTCTTTGCAGGGGCACTGACCCGTCGTCTGGTTACACGTCTTGCCGGCAGCTCCCACTGGGTGGCAGTCACAGGCTAGAAAGACAGAGAGGAGTAAAGGAGGTAGAGAAAGAGAGAGAGAGAGAGAGAGAGAGAGAGAGAGAGAGAGAGAGAGAGAGAGGGGAGAAAGATGGGTGATAAAACTTGATGAATAGCACTTTCAAATTTCTCTGGAGTATGGTGCCTGCTGGATGCGTTACACTTTCCTGATTAGTGTGCCTGTTAGGCCATCTCAATTTAGTGTAATAAAAATCCCCTAATATGCCTATTTGACTGAACAAACAGAAACAATAAAGGGAAAATTTGTAATGGGATTTATTTTTGTTTTTATGGCTACCGTTGCCAATTTCAGAGGAAGGAGAACAGTCTTCCTCCCATGATGCATCGTAAGTAAGTCAAGGTTTACGGCCCTGGCGAGCGCCAGAGAGGGCAGAAAACTCCAGACCGGGCGCTTCCAAGCTCTGTGATTGCACCTGGCACTGCCCAGGAGAGAGCAGGACAAGTATAGGAAGGAAATGCACAAAGTGCTGCTCTGCTCATCCGGTCTCCTGAGTGGCGCTGGTGACGCGCTCCTCCTTCAGTTCCTTCCAGCGAAACTAACAGCCGCCCCTCCTGCCAACGGCAACATGCGAGAGTACCGTTTTTTTTTAATTTATGCTGTGTTATGGCCTGGTCCGTTCGGGTTCTTTTTTAGGAGCCGCGTGCCTTTCTGGAAAGAGGATGCACAGTCAGCGCGGCCTTGTCTTTACAAGGTGGCGGTAGGAGCGACCTGTCTGCATTCTTGTGCCGCAGGTCCCGTAAAGAGCACTGGCATATTCCCAGCTCAGCTTCTCCCTCTGTCCTCATCATAAACAACGGTAAATCTGCCGTCCTCGTCACCCCGCGGCTCTGCTGGAAGAATAAACAGAGGGCTCTGGGCGCTCTCACACAAAAACGTCGACTCTGAGCAAACGCGTACCTCGTCTTCCAATAGCAGACTGCAAGTGCAAACACGGTAAATCACGAAAAAGTCAGAAGACAATGATTTAGGACGAGCGCGTGTGTGTGGGTTTCCTGTGACCGACACCAGGTCGTTCAGGTCACAACAAAGTTCAGACAGTTGGGCACATTATCTTCATGTTCTGTCAATTAATAAGAGATTAGACCATGCCACGCTCAAACAAAACAAACACATATGGAACAATTAAAATACTGCTGTAGTGCAGAATGAGAACGTTTTGACGGCATCCACTGTAGAAGCCGGTTTGAGCAGCAGGGTGGATTGCCTGGGTCTGAAATATTGCAAAGAGGTTCTAAATTATCAGTTAACTAAATTACACTTGAAAAATAAACATTTGAGAAGATAGGATGAGGTCTAAAAAAGACAAAATGAAAATGGTACTTTTATTGTCTCTATCAGATCTGGCACTCTGGGTCCTTCTTAACTGGCCATAGTTTGGAAGCAGAGTTTTTTTTCCCTTTGTTTGGAAATAATCTTGAAGAAAACTCTGTTTGATCCACTATTTAGAAAAGTAAACATTACTAGCTGTACTACTGTATTGTAATGAACTTAATTACTTTTCTTACGATCAAAATTAAGGGAAACTGTGAATATAATTATACATATTATCAAGGAGGTTTTCAAGGAGTTTTAGCCATGGATTGTTCAATGTAGTTTTTGCATTGGCATTCTTTTAATGTGTTAGGTTTAAAGTTTTTTTTTTTTTTGGTACGATTCCTCATTTGCCCCACAGCTGACGTGCTTGACCACCTGTTAATGGAGGAAATGGGAGGACTCTGATCTTGTTTGGCACATGTGCTCTTTCTAGGGTGTCAATGACCCCTGTTTGAAGCTGCTCTCTGTAAATCCAGCTCCCTCCCCCCAACCCATACAAACACTAGTCTGCACGAAATTCCCACCACCTGACCAGGAGTTTAAACCTCCGTGGGATATTGGTCCAGTGTTGGGGGAGGGGAGATGTTAGCTGCAGACCTGCTATGCATCTGCATTTGGATAGTGTAGTATGGAGCACTTCATTTGAGGCAGCCAAATTGATCACTAGTTCCAATGCTCCACATCACCATGTGACTCACGCCAGTCACCCACACCCCTTACACCCTCCTGGCCAAAGGCCTGCTTGTAATGGCCTAGTGAAGTGCATTGGGTACATTTCTGATGTCACAATTTCGTCACGCTCACCGTTGTGCTAACAGACTGCATCTGACCAGGCTCCTAAACGCCAGCGTTTGAAGTCAAGTCATTAAGCAAAACAAGGAACAAAACACAAAAATTATGTGAAGATGACTGCAGCTTCCAATTCCTCCGTCCACCACCACGTTCCAGACTATGGGTGAGAGCTACAAGGCTAAAACCGTCAGTTCCCCGTGCCACTTGATTCATCCACTTGCTCTAAAATTTATAGTATGTAGTAACATTTTTCCCTTAACTGAACCTTTGAGAAGGGCATGAACGTAGGGCACTTAGAGTTTCGGGTGTCCGGAGTCCGATACAACATTAGGTGTAACGCAATATCGTCTATGATATGAGGACCTGTCAGGCCTCGTGCACAGACGTGGGCTGTTTTATGTGCTGTGATCGGGTCCCACAATAGAAGTACTGCATTTTCCTGCCATTTGATCTGCTTAATAAAACTCTCTTGCCTTCTGAGGCCTGTCCTAACTGGCCCAGCATTGGTAGAGCTCTTTTCCACTGTCCGTGTAGAAATACTAGCACTATTGAAATAAGTAATAGACAGACATTCTGAAAATATTATGATATATATATATATATATATATATATATATATATACGGTATATATATGAATTCTCTCTTCACTAAAAATGATTCTTTGTTAATCTTAAAAGAACAAATAAAAGTATAGGTGACAATGGCAGTTTGAAATTCAGGAAGATAATTATTTCATATTTGTCAAATTTAAATATTATTTGAATGTGGGAGAAATCTATCTATGAAATAATTATTTGAACAACCTGGCGCTTACTTGGGAATGACAAACATAGCATTTCCTTGTTATTTCTCATTTCTTCTCAGATGTTGCAACAGTACCTGCTAACCCACCTAATGCTTTTTCCCTTACGGAATGAAACCAGAGAGTTTGTTGCTCTTCTCTATTCAACTCTCATTACAAAAGGCATTACAAAATTCTGCTATTTCGTATAGTGTTTCCAAATCTGCAGATTTGCCAAGACCCTCAGAACTTAAAAAAAATGTAAAAATCCCCTAAATTTCTGTGTTGAAAGGTAAAAACCAAAAAAACCAAAAACAACTACAAAAACTAAAAGGATGAGTTCTCACAGCAATTTACAGAAGATTACAGAAGACTTGTCTTCCTTTGGTTGTAGCTAATTTTAGTCACACTTGATGGTACCATCCTGAGTCAGAGAGGGCACTGCTCACATCCATCACCAGCCCATGAAGAAAAAGGGACCAGGCATGAGCCCAAGGGGCCATCGGCTGGCCTGTGGGAGATGTGGCTCGCTATGATTCCCCTTAACAAGTAGCCTCCAGAGGAGAGAAAAGCACTGAAGCTGGGAACGTTGTGGGGGCGTGTCGAGATGCCGATGTAGGCGATAACGGGTGCTTTGTAGAATAACCACATCAGAAAGCCTGTGGTTAACCGAACGTGGCCTAGTCAGCCCAGTTCTGCTCCGCAGCTATTCAGGAATAAGAGAAGTTCCGCAAAGTCGCAGTGAGATGAGTCGTCTTGGTGCAGTGCAGCTTTAACAGAAATGTAAAAAATGCAGCTCCGTTTTTGCTTCTTTGATTAATGGGTGGCTTCACCATCGCTCACTAAATTAATCAAAGCTTTGCTAAAAATACCGGGGCAAAGGGATGAGGACTGAGGCAAGGGCTTAACTGAATAGAGGAGAAGACGGGGGATGTTTGTAGAAAGATAATTTTAACTCTGGACTTTCTTCTTTTTTCAAACATGTTCAGTCCCAGTCTTTCACCGGACACCATCGACTCTGGCTTGAAATTTAATCTCTGTGTTTATACTTCAACACCGACTTATGTTCTTTTTTCTCTCCTTCAAAACCCTTTACATGTGTTTCACTTTAGAAGAAGTCATCCAGTTTTTTTTGTTTAAACGTGAAGGGACTCCTACATGGTGTTTGCCGGCAAAGCCTGCTTGATTTGCACTACTCTTTTATCTTACCAAATCCATCTTCATACCTAAATGCCAAGGTCCATCAGAAATCTCCACTTGTTTCTTTTGGGCGCAGATGTCTCATGTTGTTCTTTATAACCATTCACTACAGATGGGTTCGTCGTGACGCTTATCTTATTTCCCTTATGTTTCTCTTTTTGACACGATGAAAACCTGGGTGAAAAATGGCACAGTCTACCATGGTGCATTGTTCCCGCTGGGCTGTCCAGCCACTCAAAGCCCTCCAAAGTGCCTGAGTGGCTGGATTTGTGACCGGCACTTTGAACTACCTGCAGCAGATACAAAGGTGTGATTAAGACCAGATGGGGAACCGGCCACTTGACCCATCTATCAATGTCTGGCTTGTCCATTAAACGGCAGCACTCAGAAGGTGCGGAGAGAGGCTCCGAGGCCCTAACGTGGTCACCCCAGCCGTGGAGGTCTGATTCAAAGCACATTTACCCACCACGCTCCTCACAAGACACCTGCATTTTATTGCCAGCACCCAATTTCAGACGTGACACTGACCCTGCCGATTTCTGAACCCCCCCACCCCCACCCCCCCGTCGCAAAGCCGGCTGAGAAGTGTCAGGATAGGCAAAAAGAGCGGAGGACTGGGTTTCAGGGGGCCTGACAGACTTGAAAGAGACAAGCTGAAAATAACAAGAGCTCAGATCAATCAACGTGCCAGCCGCCGAGGCTGATCCCCAGTGCCACGGGATTTTTCATTTCCTACACATCCGGGCTTTTGAAGGGGAGGCGATAAAGTTTTATTGCCGCAGGGGCAATACTGATGGCTGCATTTGTTGGCTTTGATAAAACAAATCGCCTTCTCCTGTGCCGTTCTGCACGTGTTGGAGGCCATGGCGATCTGGATTTCATTACATACCCCGGTGGAGGGTGTGTGTATAATTGGAGTGCCTGGTTAGGTCAATCACCATTCAATTTGACCATGGATTTGAAAAAAAAAATATATATATTATCTTTTACAAATTGAGCGGTGCAGCCCTGATAAGACAACTTTGGTTTAATCTCAACGATGGGTTACTGCAACCCTCATGAGAAGATCAGTTATAAAATGACATAAGAGAAAATCTTCAAATTTATTTATATCATTTATAATTGTTGCGATGAGACAGGCTGGTTGGCTTCACTGCATGAGAAACCTCTACTAGAGTGGTAAAGCATGGGTGGGAAAGGTTTATGTTAAAGTTGATTCTTATTCAGACCTATGCCATCATTTGTCCCCTTCTGCTATCACTTGTAATCATCACCGTTTGCCAGCCAATTGAAAACACCTGACTTTCCCCATGGCCGACCTCCACATTGTCGTTGTACAGATAATCTGCACGGTTTGCTGTAAATGGTCCTTCTGCTGTTGATTTGGTGAAGCAACAATCGGCCATATCCCAGAGGCAACAAAAAGCCGAGAGGAAACCCATGTTGTTCTCCGCATGAGTTCAAACAAAGGAAAAAAATACATAATTAAATAGGACACATGCTGTTAAATATTTACTTTGAATCTAAAGCATTTTGCAATCTTCAAATGTAACAACCGACCTAACTTAATTAACTGGTAATTTAATTTAGCGTGTGGTAAATATCTCGTTCCGTGGAATCCTTTCATTGTCAGCAACAAAAGTAGAGTATCTAGGACTATTTTGCGTGCAGTGGGGACGAGAGGAGACACAATAATTCCCACTGTTTAATTCAATTTGAACGAGGTCAGCGAAGGCTGCATGCAGGCGAGTCCTGTGCATTTCTAGGGTCCATACCTTTGCAGGCTCGGCGGTGAGTGATGGGCCGGGACAGGTCCCTGTAGAAGCCCTCCTTGCAGTAGTGGCAGTGGCGGCCGGCCGTGTTGTGGCGGCAGTTCATGCAAACGCCGCCGCTCTTCCTCCCGGACAGCTTGTACAGCTCCATGTTGAAGCGGCAGCGCCGGGCGTGCAGGTTGCACTTACAGGCTGGAGGAGGGACAGGGGGAAGGGCCGTGAAGAGAAACATAATTTAAAAAGGGTTTTCCAGGGTTTGTTCGGGCACATTTCATCATTTGTTTACCCTGAACGCAAGCATCAGGCACCCACAAAACACCTGCAGTTCATGCGGATGTGCAGGTGTCTGAGAGATAAATATGAAATTTGTGAATTTGATTCACTGCCTCAACAGAATAACTGTGTAACTGAAACCTAAATGGAATTTTCGAGATGAGTCAACTTTTCTCAAACAATCTTTCTTGAAATGATCTGGGTAAACAAGGTAAACCGAGAAAAAGTATTAGAATCAAGAAAACATTGGGTGTCAATCATTAGCACCCTGAAGCTTACAGAAAAGGAAAGGTAATGTGAGATTAGACAGCATAGCGTTTTTTAAATTTCAGTCTCTCTGCAATGTGTCTGTAGAGCACAAGATAAATCCCTCCCATCATTTCCCACCAGAGGGAAACAGCCGACAAAACTCTTTTTCTTAAAAGCTACATGATCACATACATACGTACACTAAGTAAACAACAACACATAAAGCTAAGTAAACAACAATTTTAGTGGGCAAGATTTACTGATGTCCTAACTGACAAGCTGCTGGGGGATATGGTTCTTTTGAGAAAGGATTGTTGGTAGCTGAGATTGGAGAGTGGTGGAAGCTGGACTAGGGAAATTTAAAACTGCCCGAGTATTCAAAGACACACATCTTCCCTTTCAATCAAAATCCCCACAAAACTATTAATAATGGAAAATAGAAAAGAGATGATTTTCTACTGCCTGTGTACGGTATAATTTTTGACCGACGGCACTACCTCAGTCTACCTTAGGGTCTAGAAGAATCTTATTAAAAAATACTCTCATTGGAGGGGTAAGTAAAACGGGCTCACATTTACTTTCATTTTAAAACACAATTCCCCTGAAAGGCAGACTCTGACCCCCTTTCTTTCAGATTTATCCTTCATCGTTTTCACTAAAGAGGCAATTCAGTGATAAATGCTTGTCTGATAAAGTGTCCTAATGAAACGACACACAATAGGGACACTTCAGTACCTTGAGTATTTGCTGAACAGTCTTATCCAGTGCAATTTACTGCACACCGTTTATGTTAAAATACAAATTGCAAAATAGATCTTTGTCCCTGAATTTGTCACACTCTTGATTCCATTGCCTCTTGTAACAATGAAATATGTTGCATGGAAACTCTGGTTCCATCACCTGCCTTTCTTTTTACCTTCCAGAACTTCACTGGCTGGAAAAAGCTAGCCTTTATATGTACACTATCAAACATGGATCTTTATGCACCTGCACAATAAGGTTACAGGAAGTGCTGCATACCCAGTTACGCACTAGGTCTGGTTAGTAGTTTCCTTTGCCTCAGTGCCAGAACGGTGCAGAAATAATGATAATCGCTTGTGACAGACAGACTGAAATCTTCCAACCCTCACTACACAAGAACCCCTCAAACTCTCAGACTTCTTCAAGCTTTGTTAACAGGCTGGTGTCATTGACACTCTAATATTAACTGTGTGTCCAAATAGGGTGATGGTAATTATTAGAAGACAACTAGCAACAATAAGAAATCATGAAATGTCAATTGGGGTGAAAACCTCTTAGATGCTCTTAGATAATTATCTATTTTTATTTATTGATTATAATCAGCCTGTCTGAAAGTATGAGTCTCCCCTGTCATACTACTCGACCACGTGGAGACTGATCCATAGTGCGCTGTCTCTATTTGCTCTTCAGACTGAAGTTCTCCCTGACCAATCTCTACTAAGAGATAAGCCATTTTCCCTACAACCCAGCATGTGTTCTGTTTCCACTCCCCGTTGGTCCCACTCCTGTGCGGGTTGACGAAAGTTAACAATAGGGAGTCTGACGGACCGTTAACACTGGAAGGAAAAAAGCGAATGGAAAAATTAAAACTTTCCATTACTTTGGAAGTGAAGAGCAGAAAAACCTAGCAGTGGAAAAATGAAAATACGGGCTCCAGAGTGATTTGTTCTGAATATTAAGTGTCATGGGACTACAAATCTTGTTTTCCCTTGTTCTTCTATCCTCAGTTCGAGGGCTCTGTTTCAGTGAAACCTCTCGTTGAAGCTCTTCATCTCTGACACAGAACACACCATTGCCGAGAGGATAAAAATGGTGGTGATCAAATGCCTGAGACCAAGGCACAGCTGTGAGCACTTGTGTTTTCTGAAAACCCCACTGGAGGATGCCAGATTACTCACTTAGTCCTCACCTCACACCTCCACCCCCGAAAAACAAACAAACAAACAAAAAAACCATCTTGTGCACACTCTAGCCAGCGGGAAAATCTCAATTGGATCAAAGTGTACGGATGATGTGGAATTACAGTTGTTAGGAGTAACGCAACATTTCCTGACAAGATCAAGTCTTTAAAAAGTCATATAAGTGAACAGCAAAAATGAATGCATGCTCAACGCTTCACTTAAAGCCCTGGGGCCCACAATGTACTCTACCAACTTTGGCCCACGGCTTCAATGAGGACCATAGTGACCCTTAATGACCCTGATGGTGGTTTGACTTGATTACTTCATACAAAAAAAAAAAAACTTTTCTGGGCGCTTGAAAAGAGAGTTGGGGGAGTGAACAAAAAGGTCATAAAAAGAAGCTGTTAAATTCACCTCCACAGTGCTGGAGGATTTTCCAACGGCACATGGCATGTTTATGAGTTTGTTTTGAAGCTTCGCACAATCCAGACAATTCCCCCTAATTAGTCTCAGCAGGGGTAACTGCGCCCCAGCAAGGTCCATTTTTAAATTCATTAACACATCAAAGCTGAATGGGAGATTTCTAAAAACACTCTCTAATTGTTGTCTGTCGGTGAGAGAGAGCCGGGGGTTCAAAAGAGGTGCACAGGGACCGCGAGCATACCGCCTGAGCAGCAGATTTTATAGGTCAGTGCCGGGATCGCGCAGAGCTTTGTGTTAATTCCGCATGCAAACAAAGAAAGAGCCGCCGATCGAGATAATGAAGAAAGACAAAGACAAAGACAAAGGGGGAAACAATAACCCCAGAGATGAGCGAGAAGGTATTGTAATTACAGAGTTGTCACTAATTGTGCACTCTTCACTTAAGATCTCAAGCCACCTAAGGCTTTATCACCATCTCAGGACAGCAGAATCTGGAATGGAACTAGGTCATGATACACATTGAGCAATGATAAATAATGGTGTTTTTTTAATTGCTTCCATTATGAATTGATGCAGGGGATAACCCCCCCCCCCAACCAATATAAGAAGATGCCGTAGTCTCTTGAGTCCCCCCCATACGAACATGCAGCACTTAATAGACACTTTATAAAACAGCAAGTTCCACCACGCCGAATGTGAATTGTCCTGCTCATTCAGTCATTACCATGATTATTTTATCCTTAACCCCCTATACAGTTCCAGTGAGCGGCCCCAGTTGGTGAGCCAGTCAGTGCTATGTCAAACCAAAATTCACTTAATTTGAACTTCACCTTACTTTAGCAAGAAACGATAGATAGATCTGGAATATATGGCTGTTGATTAAATTGCCAAAATGTAGAAAATTGTTAGAGGTTAGATTGTAAAGCCAGTGTAGTTATGGGAGGACATATATATATATATATATATATATATATATATATATATATATATTTAAATGTTTTCTTTAATTGTTATCAATATGGTATCTTTAGAAAAAAAAATCACAATAAAACACATATTTTGAAATATATTC
>JAOYSI010004261.1:0-11419 GCA_025775065.1 Hiodon alosoides
GAAACATGGCAAATTAAACCTAGTAAGTTAAGATATTAATTAAGCCCCTCTCTGCATGTTTCTATATTACAGATAGGGGGTATGCAATGGGGTTTTATACTGGATACAATTTTACAGGCCTGACATTTATTAGATAAACGTTATCATTCTTGTAAATATTTTTACACACATTGTGCAAGATGTATTCTCCGATAAATATTTTTACTGTAGTCAAACATTTCAATGACAGTTCAGTTTCTACTCAGGCTTCAGCTAGGATTTTGTAGAAAGTTTTAACTTCTCCATTAAGAACATTCTTTTAATGTTTTGACCATATATCTGAATTTTTAATTTTTAATTTATAGGTACTGTCACAGAATATAGATCAATCCCAATTCTACAAAAGGTTACATGTCTAGTTTATTTATAAAATGAGATAAAACATAAGACAAGGACACTAAAGTATAATATAAAACACAGCGTTCTTCGTCTGCCACGATCCATTTGGTGAGGTACAATTATTCTCTTATCAGGGCAGATAAATCCTTGCAAGTGTCAAAGTTCATCTCAGTGTTACCTTTGGAAGATCTTATGGGACCAAGCAGATGACGTCAGGTAGAGAAAACATTACCTCGTTGCGTTTAGCCTTTCGTTTTTTTATTACCGTAAATGAATCGATACGCCCCAATCCTGGTGTTTTGGTGAAAATGTATAGTGTCAATGTTCTAACATTTCACAACCTCATAGTTCAAAGGTGCGCAGTGGGTTTCCTTATCATATAGGCTCAACTAATCGAGGACAATTATCCGGCCAAATTGTTTTTTTTTTGTTTGTTTGTTTCTGTGTCATTATTATACGCTAGTTTTATTTATTTTCGCCTATAAATCATACTATTAAAAAGGTATAATACTGGGCCAGTTCATATTTAAGAGAGGTAAACCAAGCCGAGGGAAACCATGCAATATCAAATAACTTCTGTCATTTATTTCTTAGACTCTCCGGAAACCTCCTCTGTTTGCCAGGTGAGAACCCTGCTGTATTTCATTATCTGCTTCACCACTGTGTTAGCACGACACGGTCAATTTTTAGCAGCTAGCGCACCGCACGGTGATCGCATTACTGTTTAGATCACGATGAGTGTTTTCTGTTTTGCCCTCAAGGAAGGTGCTTTAATTCAATTATAGAAGCAAATCTGCTCAGTTAATACAAGGCTCTAGAACCTTATTAAAATACTCAAAGAAACCCAAGCTCCTCGGGTTCAAACACTTGTTTACTGTCCAAATCTCAACAAACCGTAGTGCAGAAATTACCCTGGAATCAAAAGCAGTTGGAAGCAGGACTTGGAGTGATTACGCACACAATGTTTTACATTACTAACTCACAGTATTATCATTACACTTTTACACCATTTAAATTCTTCAGTTCGTCTTATCAGATCGCTCGGAGGCCGCTTTCCTTTTTGCTATGTTGGAATTAGTTATGCCCAAAAAAGTGTATTAAATGCAGTGGGATCAGGGTACATTCCTTTTCTGATTGCCACTACATGCCGCTCTCAGAGAACGCTTTGTGTCCTGTGCGGCTGGTAGCCGGAGTGTTTTGGTCAATTAAATTCACGTTTTACCGATTAGCCAATGCCACGCTTTATTTGTACACGGTTCTTTCATCGTCGGCAATGTTATCCTATCAGCGTCACCAGTTTTAGATGGTTTAATATATGCCCCAAAACACATGCAGTTCTGAAGGTCCGCGGCGGAATTAAGTCGTGCACTATTTTTAAAACCGTTATGGGTTATGAGTACCTTCACTGGCTGACAGTAAACATCGTTGTGCCTTAAATCATTTTAAAAGCGAAAGAGCTAAGACAGAAATAAGACGTATATCACGTTATTTTCTCTTGACAACAGCCAGAACTTGGCTTGAAATTCCACAAATCATCATTGACATGAAAACATTGCACAGTTCCTTAACAACTCTGATGTGCTAGTTTAATGTACAGTTGTTGTTATTATCAGAGACCGGGAAATTGCCACAGGTTTGAAGCCTGCTGTCTTGAGGTAAATAATCCTGTCAATCGTTCGCCTGCCCCTCAACTAGTCATAATTAATAAATTATTTACCCCATCTATGCCCTAGATGCAATAATGTTTTCGAATAATGCCTTCCGTTTGCTGTGATCCACCGCGACAGGAAACGGATGACAATATTTGTGTGGAAGCTCTGCTTTCGTTAACCTACTGAAAGCCTTCTCTGAGGCTAAGTACTTTTCGGGCTTCACAGGCAATTACCCTCGCTCTTGCCTCCCAACGACACCTTGTATTAACTGTCCCTAAATGGGAGATTTGAGAGAGCCGGACCACTCACCCGAAATACAAAATGTCATTACAGCCGAAGCCTGGGAAAAGATTGAAGCGGAGTGAAGAATCCGCCGTTGCTGTCCGTAGAATAATTGGCCCAAATTCATCACAAAGTGCAGAGGTGGAAGGACTTGGGACTCTTGGTCATCAAACAGCTTTTCTAACATATTTCTAGGTTCAACTGTTTAAGATATCAGCTACAAACAATATCAACAGCAACTTTTTCTTGTCTAATTTTTGGGTTTGTTTTGCTTATAATAGTACAAATTAATTTCATACATTTTATATTCTGCAGTAAAAAAAGGAGACCTGTAGTTTTCTGTTTTTTCCTGCAAAATGTAAATTTGTAAAATGTAAACACACAACATAAAAATATGTTTTGGGGTATTTAGTTAGATGCTTTATGAATACTACCTGAATTTTTTTTTTTCAAATGACACGTTAGGCGAGGAAACACAAACGCAAACCATATTCACAACCAAGGAGTGAATGGATGCAGTGGACAGCCTGAATTCTGTCCGAGGGATGAAACGGGACACGATCGGTTGGGGGAACTTAACTGAAAACACATGTCTGGTTCGCTTTGCAAACCTCGGCCAAATAACTCACTGACAGAGTGTTCATTTCAGCCCGCAGAAATTCCATCGCGTGTGCCCGATTAACCCTGTGTTTGCAGCGTCTGCCGGCCACGGCCTAATTACAAAAAATTTGAAGTACCTCGATGTTCTAATTAAGCGGCCGTGTACTATGGAAAGGACAATGTTGTAACAAACATTGCTAACACCTGACTAAAGAAAAGTTTATTGTATTGTAACAACAAAAAGCGACTGTAGAGTAATCCTGTGTCATATATAATCCTAATCTGTTTTCTAGGCCATATTAAGGATATATGTGTCCTTCTCAACTGCAAATATGAAGTATTATGACATAATAATGACAAAATGTGTCATCAAAAAACACATGTAAATATATGTTTAATGTCTGTTAAAACTGTATTACTCTGTGATTAAGTGATTATTTCTCATCCCCAAGCGGGGAGAGTCTTTGACCAAGGGAGTCCTATGCCCGTCCTTGAGACAATACACGAGAGAGGGCATCCATCCTCAGCCTCGGCAGGTGGGGGGTTGACCGGGGCGGGGTGTTGGATATAAATTACACTGCTCCACTTTGAAACTTGTGACACCCCCTGGAAACTAGCAACTCTGAGCGCCCCGGCCTCCCACCTCTCCCCTGCTGAGGCAGTTTCCTCGTCGGTCTGCCGGTCGGGAAGCATTGATAGATTCCATTTCACCACCTGCCAGCCCAGACAGTGTGGGGATTTCCTCTCCTCGCCATCCCCATTCTCTCAGACAAAGCTCTGCCCCTCGGGTTCGTACAACGCCAAGCACCATCACTCAGATGGTAAACAGATATTATGGAACCAAACGGCTGCTTTCCTTTATTCAAATTGTTCGTTCTGTGACATGTTTTTGAAGGTGAAAAGTGAAACCCATATACAAGCAACCAAATGTAAACTTCTAAGACATTTTTCCAACCACATCTGCACGGTGTCCTTCCATTAATCAACCGCTAACTGTGAAATGTGTTTTCTTTATGTTATTATAGCAATTTGTTTTTTGTTTTTTATTTATTTAAGCGAGTGGCTCTAACTCAGTCAAACTGCAAGACGTCAATAGGCCAGCACAGTTCCGTTTTACTGAGAAATGTTATGGAAAGCCAACATTTCCATTTAGTAAGTAGGTAAGTACTTTCACTTGGAAGCTAGTAAAAAAACTTCTTGTTAAACTTAGTTTTCAAACAAAGTGCAGTGCGGTGACCGGTCAGTCACTCGGTTAAAATTCATAGCCAATTATAACCAATGGTATTCGCAGAAAGGGTTTAGATAATGTGCAATTAAATTTAATGTGACCCATCATCTGTCGAGCCTGGTAATGTTGCCCATTTTGAAATACCTACCCTTTCTGTCGAGGCTCCTGATCTCTTGCTAATGGGCTCTCTTTGTCTTCTGCCTCACAGTCTAGTTTGTGAACAATGTCAGTAAAACCCATTTAAAACCTGATTCTCTTAATATTTATACGTTGTGGTTTAGGGTGCGGACTACAAACAGATGAAGGACACAGACTAGACAATCAGATACAGATACGTTATTATTTTTTTTATTTTTTACAGGCTGTTCTGGACTTTATTATATTTCCTCCTCAGTCATCCATTTGCTCTGCCCATCCCTGCGTTCCTTAGCGACGACGCGTTTCAGCTGGGGGGGAATCGGTAACGCAGGTCGGCAGTACCGTTTGTGGGGAAAACCCAAAGCCCTCCCGACCTGTTGTTTGTGACATCATCAATAACCCCCCCCGGTCTGGCCACAATGTCTCTAAGATGGTTAAGTGAACATTAGATTAACGTTCTTGAATGGCTATCGCAATCTCTAGACCTCGACCTAATTGAACATTAGTGTAGGTTGCTTCTGAGAAAAGAATAAAATATTCCAGAATAATTTTTTTACGGTCGAATCCGTCTTATGTTCCTATGTTATGCTAGATAATGAGGGCACTGTAAATATATTCTCCGAAAACATAGCACAGTAAGCACTGATCGCTTAGCTAGTCCAATGTTTTCCAGTACTAGCAAAACGAATCAACTAATGACCAATGCATTACCAGTTTAATCAGGGGTTCCAGGTAGACTTAATCAAATTCACGGCCGGGGGACCCTTCTACTGAAGACGAAATCTGAAACGATGATTATATGGAATAAAATAACCCTGTGACTAAAACTAGAAGAAATTTCCGTAGCTTTGGTCGACTGATAATTACAAAAACATCGTTAAGAAGGTATTTTCTTTTAGTTTTGTTGGTTGTTCAGTTTGTGTTTTGAAAAGTTGTAAGTTGAAAAGACTGCCAGTCTGCGCGATTGAAGGGGCTGTTTTGGATGTGTTATTTTAGAGCTTATATCAATGTGCATAAGCTTGGTAGGTTGGAGAAAAACGTGTAAAATGCGTCCGGTTTTCAAGTTTAATCTGCTTTCTATGCTCTGGTTTTGGTAATTGTGTTTTTCCACACGTCTCCTGCATAAAAGAAAATGGGCTCTTTTCTAATAACAGTAATTGAATACTTTAATAGGGTTTTTCCGGTCGTTGTGAAATATTAAACCCAATTTAATTTGTTTTTTCTATCTTCGGCGCTTTATTGGTTTAACCCCAATTCCAGAAGCCTCACACAAGAATGAACAAAATCAGGCAATCTGAATCAAGTGACGGGATCAGAATGCAAGCACATCCCACAAATTGCATGACCTTTGATCCAGTGCTGCTGATGTTATAATGGATTTGTAGGTTTACACCCGAGACTATTGATAAATATGTACTACCGCTGTGTGGAATTACTGGGAACTAGAATTGGGGACAATGTTTTGTTTAACACACACAAGTCAATTTTGGTATTAATATGGAATTTTCTGAACCTGGGAATTCCAGTTCCCAGCAGCAGAAGGTTCTTCATACTTCAAATGCGAAATGATGCTGATTTGAATAAATCAATCAGATTTTGACCCCAACCCCACAGGCAACTGTGATCAAATTAGTAAAGTTCTGCCTTCACCCAAAATAAAATAAAAACTACGACTGTATGTTCTACAAAGAAGCCATAGGTAATGTGCGTATACTCTGGTAAGCTGAGTGAAGCACGCATTGCAAACACATAAAAGCGGTAAATTACATTTGTTTTAGATCACAGCCTCAACGCATACCTGCCTTTTGAAGTGTGAAATGCCCAGACACCGTTTACACACCCACAGGGGAAAAACCATTAAATGTAATATTCTTTGAAATATCATAATCTTTCCCCAATTTTAACTCCAGTGTCAGGATACATCCAAACAATTACCAACAGAAATTAAAAAAAAAATAGCATTAACCGGCAGTCTATAAAAACTACTTCATTTAAAATTTAATTTTTTAATATTATAGAATGATATATATTTTTTTATTAAAAAAACAAACGGTAATCATTTTATCATTTTCCACCGCATTACGGTTTTGGGAAGTACCATGGTAAGTGTTAGCAACTGGGCAGGGCTTTCGTCATCGGTGTGACCTGTGTCGGAGCTGCTCAGTAAATTATCTGAATCTCAGTCTGGATCAAATTCGGTATCAGAGGACCGCAAATGGGTGCTATTTTTTTGGATTAATTAAGTAGCTGTATCATTTACACGCCAACTGACCATACTATAGCATACTTAATGAGAAGCCGCTCCGTCGCTCTCCGTGAGTAGGCAGGGCGTACCGTTATATTACGTTATAGTTTTTCTTGCAGAACGTGATTCATGTTTTGCGTGCAGGTTTTGGATGTTCGTGGTCAGTAGGAGTTTATGGTCTTATTTGCACAGAATGATTCGTTATTCTGTTAATTTAACGTGCGTTGGCTGTTCATCAACTTCTAAGTTGACTTCGAAAATCCGCTCCTTGTGATGTTGGTTTTCGGTCGCATTGTGGAATTTGGTCAGGCGATAAAAATTCATCTCCACGGTACGCGATTTTTTTCAAGGTCGTGATTTCGTCCCACGCTTTTTCGCAAGGAATTTTTCTTGTGTTTAAAAAACCCGGAAACTTTTCCCAACCTCAATCGCGGCATGATGCCTTCGATTTGGTCCGGCCGTCAATCTAAAATAACACTGAAAGTGACGAAACAAGTGAAGACACGAATGCTACTGCATGACATTAATGCGTGTTGATAGTAACATCCCTAGGGTTTGAGAAAATTCAGAGACTAATCGCACCAACACACGGCTTTCGGGGTCGGACAGAATCAATGTGTAGATCTAAGCCACATATTTGAAAAAGCACAGCCTGAACGGACAAGCCAACTGAATGTCAGATTTCTTTTCACACGAGGAAGTGTTTAATACTTTTAGTACTGAGCATGAATCAGATTCCTGGAGGCAGTGTGGATGTATAATACTGTCAGGAACCATAATAGTGGCGTGTCGACGTTCTATCGAAGTCAGAGAAATTTGCTTAGCCAGACTGAGGGGGAAAAAGCGTTCTACAGTTAAAATATGAAAGACAACGAGACCGAATATGCTAATGTTCGCATCTCCTATCACAAAATGCAGATGGACGGGAAGCAAAGAGAATGGACCCCCGCGGTTGCAATTAGTTTTGTTTGCAATTGGGTAATGTCTTTTAGATTGCAAAAGCCAGCAAGTACATTGTCCCTGTTGTTTCTAATAGATGGTGCCTGTAAATCGCTAAATCTAGAGCCCTTCTGGGCATTTTGCAAGGGACAACTTTTATATCCACATATTGCTAAAAGTACAATGTAAACAGATTTAAGGCAGCAGTATTTTGAATCCTGATTAGGACCACTCCCTATTACCCTATCCGTTTAAAACGTCATATTAAAATAATTAAATATGCCCGGTAATAATAAATCATTTCCAAATGAAATTGTGTCTGTGACATGCCTTTTCAAACATCAAATCTTCTAGCAATTTATCCTTAAGGCTCTGAAGAAATGTCTTTATTATTTTATTTTATGTTTTGTATAATGTGTTTATACATCTTTTCCACACAAAATGTATTTCAAAATTTACATAGCGCTATGCTATTCATTGTTTTAAAAAAACAAAGTTGCCTTGACAAGATCTCCACAGCAAAAAAACTGGTACTTTGACCTCAGATTCTAACTTCCAGAAATACTTTTTTTCAATAATCAATCAAACACTTATACACATTACAATATAACATTAAATATTATTATAATTCAAAGCGTGAATCTGCCACTAAGTTTCTCCACTTTAGCTATTCACATTTATATAAACAACAAAATCCAGCTAAAAAGCTAACTTTGCCCCTTCTGAAAAATATGAAGGCTTTTAGCAGTTAAGGAAACTCTGCCCTGTTGAAGGAGCGAATCCTCTACTGTAACAACAAAAACAACAACAATAGCCACAACAACAACAATAGCAACCACAAAAAAACACATTCACGAGCGGAGTTGCTGGAAACCGAGGAGCCTGAAGGTTGCTACGCTGTTCTGCTGCATGAGAACATGCTCTCTGTTACGCTACAGTAAAGTAGCCTCGGTCCTGGCCTTACTGATGAACAACGCGCAGAACCGCTGGGGTATGGCCAGCAGGTGGCAGTGCTGCCAGGGTCGCCAGGCATGGAGGCCGGACACTGAAAGGATACAGCTAAGGATAACGCTAAGACCTTTCCCCCTCTGGGGCTCCTCAGTCCAGCGACCCCTCAGACGTCGACGCCTCTGGTTCAGAACCTGGGATGAGTGGAACATTTTCAGGGAGGTCTTGGAACCTTCATCATGTCGACCCCTCCGGGGCAGATTTCTGTGGCATTCATTTCTAGGGGTTTGTACGATATTCGGACCGCTCCACTGCGGTCGGACATGTTGGCCAGTGTCAGAAGGGACAAAACAAATAACGCAGTTGAAACCTGAATACCCCGACACTAAAGACACCTCATCTCTGCTTCCTGTCTGAACATTCCTGATGAACTCTTAGCATTGCAAGTCTGTTGCCTTTACAGCGTTGGTTTTGAACAAATGCTTGCAAGAACAATATTCCTTTTGTATATAAAGGTCTGGCTGTCACAAACAAATCAGGGAAGTTTAACTTAAATTAGGTGCGATGTGATGTCACCTCAACCCTGCAAACTGCGAACCATTTGTTTCAGAAGGAAGTTGGATGTTGTGTGTTTGTTGTTCAGATTATCCCACAGCAACAGATGCAATAAAGGCAAACATCCTATAAGTATGATACAAAAAAAAAGCTGCATTTTTAAAACTATAACTTTCCATGCAAAGGTAATTTAAGGAACGTTTTGTCATGGCTGAGTGAATAACATGGTTGTATATCTCTCTGCATACAATATATGTTAAGCAATGATGCAAATGAAATATGGCTGTAAGGCGAACTGGGTGGTTTTCATAATGACAAAATTTAAAGGGTTGATGGATTGATCAGATTCTATTTACACAGACATGGGCATTTACAACGTGATCATGGTGATGCTTTGCATTGAGTGTCCTGGTCTCACAAACGGACAATATATTAATGCTTAGTTTCTGAGAAGAACGGAATTACATTTAAAAAAAATATAAAACCACATTTTAATTAGACGGAAGTCTATGATGAACTTTTTACCTTGAAAATGTTTAACTAAGCCATGTAAAGTAGCGCCCTTTTAATCCTTAATTTACTATACCATTCCGCCGTGCTAGGAATTCACTATAAAGAAATACAGCACATTTAGCACCACAGTAACGTAATTGAAACACTCCTTGATTTATGACGGCTTCCTATATCAACTGCCTGGAAAATCTGGCACGCGAAAAGCAGCCAAATGGTGACGAAAAACATCTGTTTGTAACAGAGTCACAGTGGAAATATGTTGGGCCTGTGAAAAAAATATCTGAGGAGCATGCCTTTTTTAACTTTCAAGAACAATAAACATCCTCCAGACATTTAAAACAGCGCTTTAGTCCACGTTTAATAGACCTCTCAAAATTACGCTTGTATACTTGAAAGCAACAAGAATTAAAGCCAGATGCTGGTACTGAAAGGTAAACTCACGGAGGAAGGAACCGAAACACCGAACATGAAGGCTTGCACAATGACAGAGCTGCTACCCTTTAAAAAGTATTTTAAAAATCCTATAAAACTGGCTGTGATAGGTTATCATATCAGGCACGGCTGAACAGAATGTCAGGGTTATTTTCTATTACGTCATGTTGCGGTAAAGGTCAGTGGCACACAGTACATCTATGGCGTTTTCCAATTTATTTAATGAGTATCAATTGTTTTGACCATGCAAAGTACTACCTCTGCCAATTAGAAAGCCTCTCATTAGTCTGAATGTGAAAAACATTGAATCCACTGTTCTTTGTTTTTATTATTTCTTCTTGTTAACTGGTATGAGGCAAAGTACAGGTATCCTTTAATGCAGCCTGTGTAGGTTAATGTGGGGTCACAAAGCCAATGACCCCTAACAGTGAGGTGGAAAGGTATCTGATCTGTCCTTATTTATGTATGCCTGAAAGCCTTTGTTTGCGATTTCCATAACTCTTACGTATTTTACGGTAAATGTTTTTTAAATGTTAGCGACCAGCATCCGCCAGTAGTTCGGATTTTTCTGTCTATGGGATGCAACCGATCCGTCAATTGGATTTAATAAAATCTTATTTAATGGCGTTTTCTATTTTGTAAATATCTTCTTACTTATTTGCTGCTCATCAAGCCAATTAAATACATTTATCCAAAGTGCGATTAGCAGGTTGCCATCCCTGCTGGATAAATCCAGCTGGTCGAGCTAGTTGACAAGCTAGGCATGAGCTGGTCGACCAACTTAGTCAAGCTGGTTGTGAGCTGGTTGTGAGCCGGTCAGGAGCTGGTCGACCGGCTTGGTCGAGCGGGTCAGGCTGGTTTCCACTCCTATTAGCGAATGATCCGATTTACCCACTCCGTTAAGTAGAAAACACATGTTTTTCATGGCTACCAGTATTGATTAAAATGGATCTCATTTTGGCAGAGATGTGTTGGCTGTAATCATTAGCTTTCTGATGGAAGGGTGCACAGATGGAAACAAGGCAACTTCTACTGAAATTTGGATTGATGGAAACTTCACAGAAAAAAAAGGTCAAATGAATAAATTAGGATAAAAACATCAATAGTTCCGGAATTATATAATTTAGTTAACAAAACTCTCCATTGAATAACAAAAGATTTACAAAAGACCTGAATTACAATGTGAGTAAACACCAGAAGAGCCCAGATAATACAAGATAAGGTGAAATGGACAGCTGATACACGTTTAGCAGAAATGGACAGATGATACACGTTTAGCAGAAATGGACAGCTGATACACGTTTAGTAGAAATGCACAGATGATACACGTTTAGCAGAAATGGACAGCTGATTCATGTTTAGCAGAAATGCACAGATGATACACGTTTAGCAGAAATGCACAGCTGATACACGTTTAGCAGAAATGCACAGATGATACACGTTTAGTAGAAATGCACAGATGATACACGTTTAGCAGAAATGGACAGCTGATTCATGTTTAGCAGAAAT
>JAOYSI010004262.1:18046-29303 GCA_025775065.1 Hiodon alosoides
TGCACTGGGTTGGAGTGTGCACTGGGTTGTGGTGTATGTTTTCACTGTGATGTGCGTTAAGCTGTTTTTGAGGCCCTTTAAAACCCTGAACGTCAGCAAGAGACAGGCCTGTGTGCTGGAGTGTAGTGGGCTAGGCAGAGAAAGATAGCTTTACTAATATAACAGTGCTAAAGGTACTATACAGGAGCTCAACTGTATTTTAATGAACTCATTTTCAGTGTGCTAAAATCTGTGAAATCGAACCCATCTGTTGTCTTCTCTGTGTGGATTGGTGGATGGAACCAAACCACTGTAAACCATGACAATTGGATCATATAAGTCATAACTAGGACATTCATCCATAAAATTGTATTTCAGTATTACTATACTTTGCTGACACACTTATCCAGAGTGATTTACATAGCTTAGAATTTGACACTTTACCAGTGTATAAAAAAGTTTTTACTGAAGTAATTCATATTAGGTATCACAAGAGGTGTGTCCTGCACGGGTTTGGTACCTGTAACCCAGCCTGAGGTCCACTGAGCCTCCACCTGGTTAAAAAAAAAAAAAGCCACAGAGCGTGTGGCTCAGCATTGAAGACCGTTTGAAGACCGCTGAGGCAAAAGTGTTTCTTTTTTTGTGTGAGTAGGAACCTCTTGGTTGGAGAAACAGAAAAAAATTATTCTTAAGTCGTTTCCAGTTTTTTTCCTCCACTCTTCAACTGATTTGTAAAGTGTTGCTCTTGAATGTGGTGTCCAAGTGCCGTAATCTGGGGAGGCTTGCAAAATGTGAGGACCTGTGCTGACTATTTCTGAAAGGATTTATCTGGTATGTTCTTAATTGTGTAAGTACGTTCCCCTGGAGTTCCTGTCATTGGTACGGTATGGAAAAAGATACTTGACAAAATCAGTTTAATTCAGTCCACTGCAAGTTCAGCACTTCTCAGAAGTAATAATGCGAGACGTTTTGTTTTTTGTTTTTTGGGTAAATTCAGTTTTTAGGGTGGATGATAGGGTTCAATATATCTTGTAAACAGCATTCTCTAAAACTTTTTTGTAATGACCCATGGATGTCTGCAGTTACAGGTAGCTACCACAAGATGTCAGTAAAGTCTGAAGACACCCAACGAGGCTTTACCAGATTACCTGCTTTCTTGTCGAGAGTAAAACAATAGACCAGGTAATCAAGGGCAGAGGTGCAAAAAACATTAATTTTAGAGAGAAAACCTTGAATAAATGTGTGTTTAACCGATTTGCATAGTTTTAGCTAACCGTCAGAATTCCTATTGTAACGTAATGACACTAAGCAAGGAAAAACAAGGGACCAAAGACAGTGATAGGTCGCATGACCTGTGCTGAAGAACCTCAACCTCTTCTCTGATCGAAGAGCACACAAACACACCTGTTGCTGCCTCTAAGTTGGGTATGCCAGGAGGAATGTATGTGGGTTTTTTTTATCCCCATGGCTCTGAAAGCACCAACATGAACACAGATCACCTGGCTTCTCCTGCCAGTCAGCAGGAGTACACACAGCCCGACAGCGGCTCTTCCAGTTACCATGGTTTCCTCTGAAGGAGCCTAAGAGAATGTTGGACATGGGAAGTGAGAGAAAAGGCGAGTAATTACATTTTGTCTGAGAACACCAAAGACGTAAACAAGAGCCTCAGCCGTCCTTCTGAAATAAAAGTGCAGGTTTCCCGGCCTTCCTGGTTAATACTCTCACGCTGTTTCTCAGCCTTCCTGGTTAATACTCTCACACCATTTCCTGGCCTTCCTGGTTAGAACTTTTCCAATGTTTCCTAAATTAAAACTCCATACAGGCCCTCTTCCCTGCTTCCTTCTCCTGTCAGCTGCACAGGGTTCTCGTTTCACCGTGCAGTGATCACTGCCCTCCTCTTTGCTCGCCAACACCGTTCTTTTCAATCCGCTGATTTTAATTTAAATTTGAATTCAGTCCAAACACCACACCCAAGAACACATTCACAAAGATCGGTAAAGAAATGTTACCGTCTCAATGCGGTCAGCCCACAGTCTGTTTTCATGACTTTTTCTTCACTTCTCATTTGTTGCAGTTCAGGTGAAAGCATCCAGTGCAGCTCTTCCGGTCAAACATTAAAGTGGTGGTTCAAGAGAGTGGTGCTGCACCTGAGCAGAAATGTTACAGAGCAGCTCTGTCAGAGGCAGGCACCTGGCAGCCAGCACATTAAGGGCTTTGTACTCTGCGACTGAGGCAAGGCTGCCAGTTATGAATGCATACAAAATTCATGCGACGCGCCTGTCCTTGAAAGGATATCGTCGGGTAAAGATTCTGCTTCCACAAGAGTTGGGTCTCAGGGCGCTCCAGGAAGAACGTATATCCCGCTAATCTGCGCAGATGAAGCTGTGTGGTGCTTTTTTTCCATTACATGGTCTTTACAGTCTGTTAATGTTAGGATTAACTCAAATGTAATTAATTGCTTTGTGCCATATTTCCTCCTGTCTGATTTTCATTCTGCTCATGGGAAATGTTGGTAACAGTTAGTAATCCTCACAGCAAAGCTGTTAAGCGGTGTTAAGAAAAAACGCAAAATAATCTGCTACGGTTAACAGGAACCATGTGTTAAGACTTGCAGGTGTCTGAGACTAGTGAGTCAGGCCAAGGAGTCAACCCGACACAGTTCTCCTGACCATTGGTGCAGCTATAGTGATGTCACTGACAGGAAGACAATGTATTCAAGACCATTACTGCCAAATATGCAATACAGTACCACTGGCAGTTACCAGGAAATGTAGTTCCCTTATTAATGATAAACTCTACCCTTATGCGACAGAGAGATTTAACAAAACAATGTAAATGGGTTGGTAACATTAAGTGTCAGTATTTAACTGTGCTGCACCCTCGTTTCATGTCAAAGCAGAGCCCAACAAACTCTCATCTGGACATGTCAGTCTGTTCCAACTCACTGAGATGAGGTGGTTTAGAAAAAGGGCCGGGAGTCTCATTGATTTCTGTCCCTTCTGTTAGACAGTAAATCTTCTCGGCCAAGGAACAAGTGTGTCACCCTGTTTCCGAGTGCGGCTGCTTGACCTGCCATTTTTGACAGACGTGACAGGGAATGAAATTAAGAGCTTGAGCTGTGAATTGCAGAGAAAACAAAACAAAATAAGATAACAGAGGCACGACAGTGCAATGAAAACTTTCAAACTCAAGTTTGCAAAGAGAAATAACATTCGAAAGGTCGCAAAAGAGTAATAACATTCAGCAAAGGAAGATTTACAAAATGACATTCAAATCCGTGTTACCGTGTGCCTGTGTTTGCGTATGTAGCCCCTCACATTTCTCACACTGTCGCAATGTCTATGTTTTCACACTGTCGCAATGCCTAGAGTAGGGGTCTTACCAAGTTTGTCCTTGAATTGGTATTATTTTCATAATCATTCTCCAATCAAAGCGAGTTCTCCAGAAAGTTCTCGCTGTCTCACTGTTTTATGCTCCTTTTCTTACATGAACATGACAATTTTAAAAAGGACATTTATTTCCAGTGCTCCTGGTAATCAGCATTCAGATGTCGCTGAACAGATCAGTTTGTCCGTGAGCTCAGTGTCCATTGTTTATGGAGCGGGCTGGCTCTGGCACAAAGTCACATGCTTAGAGGAGAGTATGTGTCACTGGGTGCGTGTGTCACATGCTTGGAAGGAGAGTGTGTGTCACTGAGTGCGTGTGTCACATGCTTAGAGGAGAGTGTGTGTCACTGGGTGCGTGTGTCACATGCTTAGAGGAGAGTGTGTGTCACTGGGTGCGTGCGTCACATGCTTAGAGGAGAGTGTGTGTCACTGGGTGCGTGCGTCACATGCTTGGAAGGAAAGTGTGTGTCACTGGGTGCGTGTGTCACATGCTTGGAAGGAGAGTGTGTGTCACTGGGTGCGTGTGTCACATGCTTGGAGGGAGAGTGTGTGTCACTGGGTGCGTGTTTCACATGGTTGGAAGGAGAGTGTGTGTCACTGGGTGCGTGTGTCACATGCTTGGAGGGAGAGTGTGTGTCACTGGGTGCGTGTTTCACATGGTTGGAGGGAGAGAGTGTGTCACTGGGTGCATGTGTACCTCTCAGCTACTATCCCATGAGCCTTCCTAACCACACTTAAATCCCACCTTCCTTACCACACCTATATCCCACCGGGGCATGGAGCAGATACGTATCTGATATCTCTCAGAATCTCAACGCTGAATGCATGGAGCAGACGAGCTTGGACTCGTTCAACCCCCTCCAAAAAAAGGGAGCAATATTTTTTTACGAGTTAAACCATTCCTTCCATGGCTGATCCATGCCAAAGATTTATTGTGGTAAATGACTTCAGCAGTACAGAAAATCTCATCTCCTCAGAAAATCTCTACGGGACAAATACAATCTTCTGTTCAAGTTGGTTTCAAGCTTCTGCAAACCTTTTCTATATTTCCTCAATCGTGGCCTGTCTTTTACACTCCAGGGTAATCACTGTAAGATATTTACTTCTCCACTGAATTACAGGCTACTATAATAAATCAGCTAATTACCCATTTTCCCAACCCTATGGAACAGTCCCATGAAGGATTTACCATTTGCTGATACATTTTCATACCTTCAAACTGAGAATTGTCCTTTTATTACCCCTAACATAAAACCTATTAATCCGTTGACAAATAATTCCACTATGCTAGAACTTCCTGACCACAACACTTAAAAAACCCTTATCTCTACGCTGATCACACTCCACCTAATCTCTTAGCATAGGGATAATGTTCTCTGATGGGCTCCCTCTAGATGGTGACATAACTCCTTACTTCTGAGAGAGACAATAAGTCATTTTGGACGTCTTTCCTGGAGTCAGACTGTTCTCAATTTTCTGCTTAACACCAAACACAGCAGTAATAGGGGGCGTAATTTCATACTCTAACTGGAGGAAATTTACCAGAAGGAGGTCCTGGGTTAAGCTATGAATATATATATATATATATATATATATATATACACACAGTACTGTGCAAAAGTCTTAGGCGCATGTAAAAAAGATTCTGTAAAGTGAAGTTGCTTACAAAAATGATGAAATGAAAAGTTTCTAAATATAAAATAAAAACTATGAAGGGCAGTAAAAAACTTTTTAAAACAACAAGAAAACAACCAAAAAATAAATTCAGTATTTGGTGTGACCCTCTTTTGCCTTAAATACTGCTTCAGTTCTCTTAGGTAAACTGTCGTGCAGTTTTATAAGACAATCGGCAGGTAGATCTTGAAGAGGATCTTGGAGAACTTTCCACAGTTCTTCTACAAACTTTGTTTCGCTGGCTTCTGTCTGTCCAGGTAATCCCAGACAGCCTTGATGATGTTGAGATCAGGGCTCTATGGAGGCAAAACCATCTGTCGGTCTTCTTTTGGAAATTCGTTTATTTCTATTTACACACTAGTGCAGAAGACAAAACATAAATATAAAAGATTACATTTATTCTAAAAACACTAGGGTGACCTGAGACTTTTGCACAGTACTGTGTATATACATACACTCAAAATTAACTGAACATTTTTTTTTACATTTTCAGAATCACTACCCAGGATCACACATCTCAAAGTTTCACCTAAGTGTCAGGCCGCTCCATTCATTAGTCAGGATCAGAGATTCTAGTAGTCGCCATCTGGCATTTAATGGATTATCTCCAAGCCGAGATGACCGCTGCAATCTCGACACCGTCCCACTTCTTCATAAACACTAACAAATTGCACTGCCAGAGATGATGTTTCCTGCACCTGCCTCTGGTGGGTTGCATGGCAACCACGGAAATTTGTATATCCAAAATGAACCATCTATATACCGTGACCCATGTCAATCTGCTTCCTACTAGTCTGAACTCTGCAACCTCAAAATTTCACTGATGGAACAAAACACCCAGAATAGAACTGCAAGTAGTCCAAAAATGCAAGAATCATTGCAGGTAGGCAGCTAATTACATACCTTCATTTCCTCTCAAATCAATTGTAATATTTAAATGACTTCCCAGATAAAACATTCATGGATAGATAAACGATACCGTTGTAATGAGTCATCTGTTTCATTAAAATTATGACAAATTCATTGAATTAAAATTATTAAAAATAATAATCAGCTATCGTCATCACCTAAAATCTTAGTTAGTCTGCTGATAACGAAAATCTAAACACCATAGTTTAAATTGCCTCTGCTTTTAACATTTTTAAGAAGAAAAAAAAGGCAAAAAAATAATAATTATTGCCCGCCTTTCAAGATTTAAAACAAACTAATATTAAAAATACAGGCCACTCTCTGGGTGGAACAGTAGCTTTACAGAGCAGACGATCTGAACCATAAAAAGAGAAAAACTCTAACAAACAAACATTCGCACTTCCAGATTTCACTTCACTCAATGCCATCCAATAGTCACAATCACCTGACCCTAATGAATTAATAACGATTCAGACAGCCCTGGATTCCTCCCCCAATAGAATTGTGTCCCCAG
The DNA here is from genome assembly GCA_025775065.1 of Hiodon alosoides. NCBI lineage: Eukaryota > Metazoa > Chordata > Actinopteri > Hiodontiformes > Hiodontidae > Hiodon > Hiodon alosoides. The sequence goes on from JAOYSI010004262.1 coordinate 24,509, forward strand.
TGGTTCACTCCTTCTGCAAAAGAAAACAAAAAAAATGTTTTCTACATGAACCTGAATACTTGGCCACAGCATCCCCTCCAGTCCTTCTCTCTTCTAATTGATGACCTGTCGATGCTGGATCCTCCCCCTGGAGATATCAAACTCGCACTTCTCTTCCGTGCAATAGCTGAAAATGCCATCCTGTCAAACAGGGCAGACGCAGACAGAAGATCAATGGCTTCATCTAATGACTGCACATGCCCCCTCAAGAAGACTAACTGCTCCACTTCGACGCTACCGCGTACCCCTGACTTTTAACCGTTACTTGCTGTACCCGCCTGCCACAGTTATAGCCCCAACCCTTTTTCCATATGTTCTAAATGACCTGTCTATGTATTTGTATACACACCGACGTTTATAAATTAAAATATACATGGCCCAATTGTACGGTCTGTTAAAAAGAGTACAATACACACTTTTGCATGGGTCTGTAGAAGACAGGGCCGTTAAATAAACCCTACTGCATTTGTTTAAAAAAAAATCTATTTCCCTTTCATGGAATCATCCTTGGAATAACTGATTTATCCTTTTTGAAAAGTTATTAACCGTGTCTTTAGAACAAGCATGTGTTACAGTCATCCAAAAATATTCCCCATGTAAAAAGTGTAAGTGATATAAAAAGGTGTATAAAATTCCCACGTTTGAATCGAAGTTCAGAGTGCGAATTCACAACGAATCAAGGCAAAAGGCAAACAGGAAGGTGTAAGGGAAGTCTCCCTAACAGGGAACTGCTGTTTCCCTATGCACTTTAAAAGTCACTGTTTAACATAGTCTTCTTCATCAATGCAGCCAAGAACTCAGCAGTGCAGACCATTGCATTTCAATCAGGACAGGGCCGGTCTGAGTGGAACACACAGGGTCTAGGAAGGCCCTGACTGCCCAGTCAGTGGTTACTGTCAGAAATTTCTATGAACTAGCGAAACAAGCGGAACTAGCGAAACTAGCTGAACTAGCGAGCAAGACAAAGCCATATGGTGAGCATCTTTTTGAGAATAAGCAGAAAACATTGCGACACATGCAAATTCGGCCATCATTTCTGTAGACGTTTTAACAAAAAAAACTTAAATTTGCTCAATAAATGTGTGGAAAGGGGGCTATGTTGGTGAGGTGTTGTTCTGGGAATGTTGGTTACACAGCCCCCTACTGGCCTGAATTTTTTATTACACGAATGCCCTTTCCCAGCAGGCCCTTCCTACAACGCCACTTGGTATAGCTCGCGTTGGCTTGGGGAACACTTCAGTCTAGTTGTGACTGAGCTATGTTTAATGCTGAACAATGGGGTATATAAAAGGTTTTAAACAGGACTGTCATCAGTTTCACTTAATCGGGTTCTTCTCCCCCTGTCTTCAGAGATGGTTTTGCAGCCGCTGGTGACATCACATTCTTCTCCCTCTGAGCAATTATGTCTGAGGTGGAAAAGGAACACAAATAGATTAAAAATGTCTTTGAAAATGAGCCTGAGGCAATTATTTCAGGACTGTAGTCACACCTAATGTGTAAACAAATGCCTCGTCATTGATTAAATGGGCCTGCATGCTCATAGGACACTGGTTGCTACCTAGCCACATTCACTATGTAAGCAATTTGCTACAGAATTGCTGAATTTCCCATCTGAAAAACAGAAGACCAGAGATTCATTAAAATATTTCAAAGCCAACAGTTTGTGACTACCAAAGACAAAGCACGGAGGCAGACTTCACATTAGCAACACCTGGAAACCCTTCTAAAATGGCCCTGTGGCTCAAATTATTCTAATTAAACAGTGCTGATCTATATAAATGGCCATGTTCAACACAATTTTGTGCAACACTGTGTCGATGAATCAAGGGTTGTATATTACACAGTACTGTGCAAAAGTCTTAGGCACCATAGTTTAAAAAAAAAATAATTTAGTCTTTGATATTTATGTTTTGTCTTCTGCACCAGTGTGTTAGCAGAAATTTTTTTTTGTTGATTTCCAAACACTCTTTTCCGAAGGAGGAGTTCTGCAACAGATGGTGTTGCCTCCATAGAGCCCTGATCTCAACATCATCGAGGCTGTCTGGGATTACCTGGACAGACAAAAGCAAGCGAAACAAAGTCTGTAGAAGAACTGTGGAAAGTTACAAAATGCTCTCCAAGATCTACCGGGTGATTGTTTTATAAAACTGCACGACAGTGTACCTAAGAGAACTGAAGCTGTATTTAAGGCAAAAGATGGTCACACCAAATATTGAATTTATTTTTTGGTTGTTTTCATGTTTTGTAAAATTGCTTTTGCTGTTTACTGCTCTTTTTAGTTTTTATTTTATATTTCGAAATTTCATTTCATCATTTTTTGAAAAGCAACTTCACTCTACAGAATTTTTTTTACATGTCCCAAACTGTATATTGAGAATATTTATTTTAATTAAACCAAATAATAATTTAGATAAAAGTATTCATTTTTTAAATATTAAATAATTGGCTGAATGTTTTCTTTCAAGCAGATTATGGTTGAATCTCTATATGTGATCCAACAGATTTTAAGGTTCTTTGAGCAGAATGAGGCCACTGTATATGGGAAACAACTTACAGTAAAATGGCAGATGTCTCAAGGTCTAATACTTTAAGGGTCTTATTTAGAACAATGTTTTTATCCAATCCACGTTGAATATTCATTGTCTTTGCTTACCTGCTGAAGACATCGCTACTCACAACACAAAGCTGAAAATGTTTTGATAAAAATGCCGTTTTATTGTGCCCCAGATGTTCACAGTGTTGTCTCATATCTATGACTTTCGTGACTTTTCTATTAGGCTACTTTTCATCATTCATCTATGATATCATTTTAGACTTAAAAAAATTAAACAATAAAGTTATAACCATTGCTTTTCTTTCGGTGATAAGCACCCATAACCCAAAAATTATTTTGTTCCAACTTTGAAGCCCAGCCGCGGATATACAGAAAGTTTAGGAAAGAAAGTTGGCAGGTCAGAGAGCCAGGTCAGAGAGCCAGGTCAGTAAGGACAGGTCAGAGAGCCAGGTCAGAGAGCCAGGTCAGTAAGGACAGGTCAGAGAGCCAGGTCAGAGAGCCAGGACAGAGAGCCAGGTCAGAGAGCCAGGTCAGTAAGGACAGGTCAGAGAGCGAGGACAGAGAGCCAGGTCAGAGAGCCAGGTCAGTAAGGACAGGTCAGTAAGGACAGGTCAGAGAGCCAGGACAGAGAGCCAGGTCAGAGAGCCAGGTCAGTAAGGACAGGTCAGTAAAGACAGGTCAGAGAGCCAGGTCAGTAAGGACAGGTCAGAGAGCCAGGTCAGAGAGCCAGGTCAGAGAGCCAGGTCAGTAGGGACAGGTCAGTAAGGACAGGTCAGAGAGCCAGGTCAGAGAGCCATGTCAGTAAGGACAGGTCAGTAAGGACAGGTTAGTAAGGACAGGTCAGAGAGCCAGGTCAGTAAGGACAGGTCAGAGAGCCAGGTCAGAGAGCCAGGTCAGTAAGGACAGGTCAGTAAGGACAGGTCAGAGAGCCAGGTCAGTAAGGACAGGTCAGAGAGCCAGGTCAGAGAGCCAGGTCAGAGAGCCAGGTCAGTAAGGACAGGTCAGAAATACTTCTGAGTGATCTGTGACTTCTTTCTGCAGTGCAGGAAAAAGATTCATATTAGAAGCAAGTAAAATATAATTTTAATAAACGATTTGCAGTTGTAGCACGCAGCAGGAAATACGCCAGCTTTTGGTTTAATGTGCGGCTCTGCAGCATTTTATTTGGTCCAGCTGGGTGAACAAACAGACAAACACAAGCCGCCCGGGTCCCTCCCAGGATCGCCGAGATGGCTAAAACTAAACACTTTGCAGATAAAGAAAACAAACAAAATGTTCTGCGATCTCCGCCGCGGTCTCCCGGTTTGCGATCTATTTCTCTTTTTCTTTCTCTTTCCCTTTCCCTTTCTCTTTCCCTTTCTCTTTTTCTTTCTCTCGTATGACTCCCTCCTGCCGCCAGCTCCACTACCTGCCTCCCTACTGATAATACAAATTTAGTTATGTCAATATTGAGCCTATTTGCTTTTTCATTTTATTTTTGAAAAATATGTTGTGTGGAGATAGATTTTTTTTATTTATTAAAAAAGTTTTAACAGCGCATGTTGCTGGTTATTATTAAAGTGCAACAACAGTAAAAATATTGTGTTTAGTTTGAAAACCAATAGTGTTCAAATAGCCAAATGTGTTCCATGTGTCCCACCCAATTTCAGACTTGTTCCTATGCCCCTGGTCCTGCACCTGTCAAAGTAAAACTGCATCTAAGCTTTGTGAGACTAGCAGAGAGCTGTACTGGAACAACATATATTAGAATAAATACATAGAGATTCCCCTTCATGGGATCATAACCTTGTCATGTAGGAAGGGCTTGTGTGATCTTGTGAACCTTGGAGCTATGTTGTCTGGAGGCTAGCACTCCTGGTAGGGTTTCCCTTGGCAAAAAGGTCTGAGGCGAGGTTCCAGAGAATGAGCGATCCACCCAAAAACCTTGATGATGGTTATATTAGGCAGAATATATGAAACCATTCGGAAAAGTTATTTTTCAAATAACAGAGAGAACCTTGCCCGGAACAGTGATACAGGGACCCACCCCTGGAGCCAGGATGGGAGGAATGGCCTCCCTGATCCCTGCATAGCATTGGCTCTGGAACCAAACTTCTCGATTGGGGGTGGTCTCTTTGCCACTCCAGAGTGGACCAGTGTGAGCGGCCCTGGGTGGGTGTGGGGATACTCACAAGTCCCAGGCTGGGTCCCGCACAGTTGTAG
>JAOYSI010004263.1:0-14452 GCA_025775065.1 Hiodon alosoides
CTGAGGGGGACCCCCCCCCCCCCCCATGCACTCACCCACAACCCCATACATTCCTCACTCTCTCTACCCGCTGTCACAAACTTTACTAACTCCCCTACCCCTGACGTGGTCTCCCGCCCTCACAAAGAATTCCCCCCGCGTTTGTGGACAGGTAAACGTCACCCCAGAACATGGGGCAGCCCCTCCCACTCCATCTAACCCCCAGGTCACTACAATATATATTTGTACAAATATGTTTGTTTGTTTTCCATGATGGTGGCTGAATTGTATATATTTTATACAATTTACTGAGTTTAATTCGTTGATGAGCTTATATATTAGCCTACAGGGAGATCACAAAACATGCATATAGGAAATCTTATATTAATTATTTGCTCAATTGATGCTTTATGTTATATTATTTCAAATTTAAAACATTCAATTAGCATTTTATTTTACAATGGACATTGTTTTTGTAATTTTATTTTATAATTTAAAAATGCTCAACAATATGAAAGATGGCTGTAAATTAACATATTTAGCACTGTGATGGAAATTCATGAGGCATCTCCTTCCAGCTTGTACCGAATGAATCATTAAAAAGTCTATCCATTTAACGTTACCTCAATCAAGTAAAATATTAGTGATGAGAAATCATGATAAACCCGTTTATTTAAATTATCATTTTGACAGTGACATTCTTTAAGCAACATTTTAAATGGGAAGTACCAATCAAACCAAGAGTTTTTTAATATACAGTCATGTGCTAGGTAAATGCAGAAACAAACACTGTGAGCAGACCACCCTATAATATTAAACAGTAAACATAATTTATTTCTGAATCTTCTCTATAACGTTATTACATAAACTCCGGGATTGAGGAAAGAATCCTGTTCCCCTTGTTTAAAACACTATTTTATGCATCACTTTATGATTTTGTGTAAGTGCTGGAATGTTAGCTGTCAAATTCAGAGGAACAGACTCATTAGAATAGGGCAACTGCAGATTATGCTTAAAACTGTTTTCTCCGCCGAGCTAGCCTGAATGGGAATTCTGCTTATAATAGTCTATCCTTGTTATGGCTACTAGGGTGATAACTCTTCTCCCTGAGGAAGGTACCAAACTCAGATTAGCATCTGGTGATTGTCTGCACTGAATGAAATCACACTAGGACTGATTGGAAAAGCACTTCAGTTGGGGCAGATATATTGTCAGTACATCCGGGCGGCTTTTGTTTTATGAACCAGGGGAATTGTGCTGCTCTCTGCAGAATGGGTAAATGCAGATTGATTTTAACACTTACAATGCCTGACCTGAGTATGTTCTGCACAATAACCAGCTCTTGGCTTGACCATATGTATGTATGTTCTTTTTTACAGAGATTGTATCCTCATAGAAAAAAACAAAAAACTTCTGCAAATAACATATGTATGCAAAAATGTGTCCTAAGTGTTTCCTCTGATTTGAACAGATGTTCTGTCATTATCTGTTATGTCTTTATTTAATACTGACTTCAGTTTCTCAAAAGACACTTTAGGTTTTCAGGCTGTTAACCTTCGTAAAATGTCACTTTAAGTATAAGGGTCTCATCTGGCAAAAGGTTTAAATGTTTTGTTTATCCTGGAAAGGTCAGAATCATTGTGATTCACTGATTTGTGGGTTCAGCCTATTTTAGTTTCCAAGACTGTAACACATTAATGATGGTTTCAACAGAATAATAAAGAATTTTTCATTTTGAGTGTAGTGGAGTGTAAATTTGCCTCTAGTGGATCTTAAAATCACTGCTTGAATTTCTCCAGATTATGAATCGTTTCTTGAAATAGAATAAAATTTAAATTAATTTTCTGTCAGAGACGGCATTCATCCTTGTTGTTTGTGTTGTTGAATTACAAAATGTAATTCACTATTAAATTATTTGTGCACCACACGCCACTCAATGTCAAGGTTTGCTTTTGTAAAATTAATAATTTAAGATATTGTTGCATCTATGACTATGAAGTGTCACTCTCATAAATCCGTATCTGCTTTCACCGATTCAAATATTTGAGGTTTTTACCTCAGGGTCCTCAGGGTCGAATGACCAACCTTCCCTCAACTCTGTCTTCGCTTTATCTGTTATCAAATACAGCCACTAGGTGGAGAACTTAACATAAAACCAAAACAAGAAAGCAGAGAGTTATTAACAGTAATCTGAATTAAAACCAGAATTCTGAATTACTAAATGACTCCCACACTTTCATTGTTAGTAGCAAAACATTTTATGCACAGCCCTCATAGTTGACACAAATTCGTTTTTTTCAAGAATGCATTTTTTTAAAACAACATTCTTACTGAAAATACTTAAGACTTCTCAAATTTTGTTGTGGTCCCTGAGACATCACTAATTAATGTCAATCACCGGATGGTGTCGAACTGGCCGCAGCTATGCTACAACACAGATAAGTACAATCCATGCGGCCAGACTTTAGTTCAACACTAACCCACTGATTGTGCAGAGAAACCTCCCTTTTTGAGGGATCCTGCCTCAAAAGGCTGGGATGATCCATTGTTAGTGTGGTTTTTTTCAAGCCCTGTTTTCAAACGCACAGCCGCCATCTGAAGGCCATCAACCCCTATCTGAGAGCCAGGAGGGACGATCTTCATTTACGTTAGCCAAGCCAGGCAGATATATCTAAACATGTTTTTTACCACCCCCGCTATGCTGTTGCTCCCAGCTTGGCCATCACTGAATGCATCAGAGGGTTTTGGTCAGTGTACACCACAACATCTCCACAGGTCATCTATGAGCTTCTCCGTGATGGCCCACTTAAGGGTCAATAGATCTAGCTGACAGGTGTTATTCTGGCTGTCGAGTTCTGAGGGCCGCGGGCTCCGACTGGAGTATACAATCACCCTCTCTATTCCAACCTGTCCTGGGAATGAAACACCCCCAACCTTTCCAGACTTGTATCAGTCTAGAGGCAAAGGGGTTTGAAGAAGTCTTCATGTGGTGGTTTAATGCACATAACTTAATTTAATTCCCTGAGCAGTTGTGCCGGGAACACTGTCAACTCACAGTCTCTGGTTATGGCAAGTTCAGTAACACCACAAACTCATATTTACAAAATGGCCAAGATGTATCACAACATCACCCAGATATTTTAGGAGGGAGATAGTTAATCTGGTCTACGACTCTCCACTGTATGACCCTCCAGTTGGTGGTGATGGTGATGTTCTCGCTGTCTGCTGGATTGATCAGTACCGGGTATTTAGGCGGAGGTCTCATCAAAAGTCTTCGTCAGCCATTTGCAATTAAATTTAAAGTTCTATAAAAATACATTTATTATTATTATTATTCATGTATCGTGTCTCTATATAAATATGTCATTTAGATACAGAGAATGCCTTTATTTCCATTTTTAATAAAGGAAAATCACGTTTAATAAACATTTAATAAACAGCGGATTCCGAATATGATCGGCACTGTACAATAATAAGCTAAACAAGTAGAACAAAAAAAACTATTTCAACTTGTTTCAGAAAATCCGGCAGATGATACATTTGCAGTTTCAGAATCTGCAATCGGTTTTGCACTAGATCCTGTAGTTTAGTACATATACCAGTTTAAGTTTCTTATTTCAAGTGTACCTTTCTCCCAGCCACCGCTAGGGAGGAAGCGTTCCATTCGAATGCTGTTGTTCCGCGTCATCAGTTTCAGAATCGCCGTAGAATCTATGCAATGAATGGGGCCGAAACGATTACTCGAGTAACTCGAATAATTCGATTACAAAAAATGATCGAGGCAAAATCGTTGCATCGAAACTTCATTTAATTACCATCACTAGCGTTATGTCAAGGTTATCGTGTTTCACACGGACGGTTATTACTGACGCACTGTATTCAACATTCAGGTGACGCGCGCGATGGAGCAAAGCGAAGAGGCAGGCAAGAGGGAACGACAGAAAATGTCCAAAGTTTGGGACCAGTGTAGTGGTTTTCAGCGAATGCTTATGCACTTAATGCATATTTTTTCCTGTCCTTTTAATCAAGCCTGTTAGCTTGCTGCCTTTCTCCGTTCCGCTCTCTTTTCATAGCATTTGTCTACTACAATTAACTTTTATCTGTTTTTCAAACGCGATCTACTCCGGCTCTACTACGTTCACACGCTTATTTTCAGTCTTTCTATATTTAATTTATATATATATATATATATATATCCTTTAATTATTATTCAAAATTGAATTCATTATATATTTTAGATTTTTTTTCTGTCCAAAAAAAAAATATGTTAAACTATAATATGTTGTATTAATTATATATTATTTTGATTTTTTTATATTAATCATGGTTGTCAACCTGCCATCAGCAATTATCATAAAAACAATCTTTTTGCCTCTCAATTCTTCAACTTTACAAAGAACAGGAAGTAGTAGAATTGCCCATTTCCATTTCTGAAAAAGGAACAAATTGTTAGTTATGACAGTCCTTACAGCAGGGGTAAACCCACATGGTAGAGTTGGGGTAAGGCCTACTTATAGTGGTGTTGCAGCAAGGATATTTCAACAAATTCTGCTACTTTATATCTTATCCTAAGTTTCATAATGTGAATTTTATATGAGTACAATGTTTTGTTTTGCTTATTTATATTTTGGATATTTAAAGAAGTTTTATTGTTTAAAAAGACAAACAATTTTTTTTGTTATAATGTGATGATTATATTTTTGAAACTCAATTTGTGTTTTTTTTTTTTTTTTTTTGGGGATATTTTAAGTTTTGCTGCTTAAAACTGGACAAACGTTTGTGTTTTATTTCAGGTTTAAAATGTCAAAATTAAAGATTATATTAGTAAAACTCAATATGTGGCTTTTGCACTTTTATAAATACACTTTTACACATAAATACCCTTATTTAGGGTTTTATTTATTTATAGTAAACAAAAATCGAATTGAAAAATAGTTTAGCCTTTTATCCGATGAATCGAAAAAAATAATCGTCTGATTAATTGATTGTCAAAACAATCGTTAGTTGCAGCCCTAGCTATGAATGCTTGGAGGGAATTCATCGCAGATAAAAGTTGTGCATGTTCTATTGATCAGTCTTACTCTGTATAAGCTTCTGTATCTAAAATATATATTTAAATATATTTTTCAAAGTTGCATCATTCGAAAGAGTACAATCTGTGCTACCTTATTTCAGGGAAGGCGCCATTTACTACCACACATATACGCAAGAAAATTGTGAAGTCCGAGTTTGGAACGTTCAAAGAATCCCATTCGTTTCAATTGAATTTTTTGTAGCTAGTACTCTAGTACTCTTCAACCTCAAATTTAAAAAATATGTATTTCACAAGCGCCTCATATAATAGCTTATTGGAAAGAAGAAAAATTTATCTTTAATTTAAGAGTAGTTTGACCTAGGCGCCAACTTTCCCTCAAAAAAAAAATATTTAGAATTTAGAAAATTATCGCTAATAACCATTCACCCACATTTTTAGCTGTTAACAGAAGATGAGAAAAAAAGAGGTGAGACGATGGCCCCTGGCTGAGAATAATACTGCTCAGAACATGCTCTGTGAATGTTCCTTTCAATTTGTTCTGGCAAAGCTCCATTACAATCAATCGAACTACCAAACTCCAGTGTAGGGAATTTAAAAATATATATATTAATATTGGACTAATTAAAAAGAACATGTGAAACACTTTAAGAAGGCTAACATTCAGATTTATATATTAAACATTTTAATTCTTTTATTATCCCTGCATTGGTTAGTAATGTTCCTCCTCAAATTTAAATGAGATATGGCAGCGAGCAGCTTAGCCTTGGCAAAAATACATGGTAAAGTGACAGGCACAAGTGCACGGATACAGGCTGGTCCCTGGTCCTGGAGTTCTGCCTTGCAAATTAAAAATGGCAGTACATAAAACTATTATCAACACTACCACAAAAATACAAATACACAATTTGCAATATGCACCTGTAAGCATACTGACAAGTCTAGACTAACATTACTCTTATCACTATTTGCCTTCTGAACGCGTATTTGGCTGCTTAGGCCTCCTTTTTTTAATAACAAATGTAAATGCACATTAGTCATCTCAAATCTCAAGTGTGATGCATTTTTGAGGTATCCCAAAAGTGCGAACCCTCCGTTTACAGTAAGCTGGACTAAAATGGTACACATAATTTGTTTGTTCAAAAATAAAAGAAAAACACTAATAATGTACATTAGATCTTTGAATGAATTTGGTGGCTACTTTATTAATGAATGGATGTCTTCAGAGATATTATTTCAGAAAAATTCTGATCAGGAAGTCTTTTACAGCCCCCTGGGGGATGGCTTTCACCGCGTGTTGCAAACAGGACCGCAAACATCTCTATGCCACAATGTCTGATTAAGACACACCAGAAATACCATCAAAGGATATAATGCTGCAATGGACAATTTCTGCCAACACCGAAAAAGGGCCACTGTTAGGACAGAGAGAGATGTGAAAGGGGTGAAGCAATGTCCCTCTTATTTTACAAATGAAAATAAAAGCAAAGGACAACACATTTTGTCAAATAATTTAAATCAATCAAACAATCTCAATTAGCTGCTAGCCCATATCAAACACTGCACTAACACAGAATTAGCTTTGATGGAAAAAAATAAAGAAAAAAATAACACTAATTACAGAAATGGCAGACTGCATTATTGTAAACACTGTTGGTAATGCATTTTTTTGTGGTAAGGTCTTTCCTTTATACAGCAGGGTGCTGAAATGACCATTTTTGTCCTTTCTGGGGTAGCTTTTAGAACATCAGTTCAACATCATTTTGTTGGAAAAAAAGGAAACACACTTTGGGACCATGAGATAAACAACTTTATTTATTTATTAAATCAGGGCGCAGTTTTTGAAAGAAACCTGCTGTATCTATACAATGTTTTATGTTTTTATGATTGTTACGGATTATGTTTATCCTGTGGTTATCACGTTTTGAGGCTTACCACTCTTGACTTCATCCAGCTGCAGCTTGTGATGCAGCCAGCGGCTCGCAACAAATCTGACTCACCTTCAACCTCCAAGCTCTCTCAGGGAGTGGGTAGAAAATGTGTTCTGACTGAAGGGATAAAAGACCATGGATCAAGGAAAAAGTGACAAAACAAATAAAATATTACCTTATCCAATGAGTGATAGTAATTATTTTAGTTTAGTTTATAACTAATGAGTTTATAACATGAGTTCTTCCCCATGACGGAGAGCAAGTTTTAAAGAGTGGAAAACTGACTGTGATTGTACACACACTCAACTGTACTATACCTAATACATACTTATATCATTCCTAATATATACCTATTTTATACACCTAAAATATGTTTTTATTATACACCTATTACATACCGAATATGTACATAACATATACCAACAATATAGTGATGATATGTGAATAATGCTTGCACAATATTAATATATTAAGTTATACGTTTTATAAGTTCCTGAGGGGAACAGGGCTGACATGATAATTGGAGTTACATACATTTATTTATTTACTTCAACAGGTTATTTCAGAGATTTATATTGGCGTTTTAATTTATATTTATTTCACATATTACATTCGATTTATTTTATTTTTTTGGTAGATCTTATCCAATGTGACAGCACTATACAACGAGGGTAAACATACTTACGCTTAACAACACGTCCTGATTTGACTCAAAAATAGTTCCGATCTTTCTGGCACACAGCCTGTGGCCACAACCATAGCCCAACATATAAGACCAAATGTGGCAGTTTAGTGTAGTTCCATAAACAAGACCAAACTCAGGTGCCACTGATGAAGACTTTGAAAGAGAGACCGCAGAGCAGTCTAAGGAGAGTTGGTTTTTTGTTTTGATCCAGTCAAAAACTTAAGTTTATTGCAAATTTAATTGTGTGCGCAATAAGGGTTTGAAGGGCCCCAAGAGCATTGATCGAAATATGCCAATTAGGGTGATGACATTATAGTTAAAATTTCCTGCACTCTAAACTCCTTGCAGTAGTATATTAACAGTAAACAACTCTCCTGTACCTCTTGTTATTTATACTGGTAAGTGGATCTGAATATTTATTTAAACAATTCCAGTTCAGTTCAGTTCCATTTTCACTGCTAGAAAATCAACATTGGACCAATACCTTTCTGGCTGTAGGCCACAGAAACAGTAGACCCGGAAACAGAGTGTTTAAGCACCAAGAAGAAATGTACCCTAACCAAATAATTCATCAAATCTTTGCTAAAATCAGTCATTTTGACAACATAGCTATTTTGTGTTGGATGGCATAAATGAGCTGTAAACAGCCAGCTGACATGATGTTCCAAGTTGACTGAAAACAGAGATGGCAAATGTAACAAAAGTAAAATAACGTTTTGCCAACTTTGCTCGGTCTGTCTTAACATAGATTTTCATCTTTGTCTCATTTCAGGGCTGACAACTGTCCAGTCGAAGCAGCCACGTTCCATCAAAAACAGGAGATGCTAGAGATAGAGGACTTTCACTATGGGGGCTTTCGTCGCTTTGACCCGATCAAGGGGAGGCTTTATAGAAAACATACATACTTTGGTTGTTATTTCGTACTGGTACTGACTCACTCACCCAATGGATAGACCTATTCTGTCAATATAAAATAACAAATTATAGGCAATGGCCTCAAATTTTGTGCAGCTTCGAACAATATAAATTTTAGTTAGGACAAGAACTGTGTTAGTTTCCTGCAGCTGTCAGTGTGTGCCTTTAGCTTGACCACAACTGACATGTGATTTTGTGATTGCCGGACCTGGGAACAATGTAGTGGCTAGTTTTATTTCACAGTCAGCAGAATGATATGACCGCTGGTGAAAAAAAGCAGCAGGGTGATAAACTTCACTGAGCTTGGAAGCAGGAAAATTGATTGTTGAAGGAAACCTTTGGATTTTTTGGTGGGAGCTAGAGACATGGGTATTTGTTTTCTCACATTTGGAATGCATTGTGTTTCCCACTAGCACGGTGTTTCATGTCTGCTGCACACCCATGGGACACACTGAACTCTTTTCTGCTGACTTTTTGCAGTCGTATGAAGCAAGGATCCACAGGTAGGGGTTTTCCGCACTTGTTTCACTACTTACACAGTCTCTTTGGTTTTTTGAGGATGGCCCTCATTCAGATTGCATTGTTGGAGGTTGCTAGTAGCCAAACTAGAATGATTATTTTTGTGGAGGTTGCAGATTCTAGGATCAGTATTGATTTTTACGATTGGCAACATGGTAGTGGGGAAGCTGATCCTGGATAGGCACTTTAAGACGATATCAACAAACAATCCAAACAAACAGTTTTTACCAGTCACTAATCAATACATGTAGTTTTTTATTTAGCGCATTGCATTAAATTAATTCAGCAAAAACCCATCTGCTTGAAAAGCTCAAATTATGTGAGTCAGAACGTGCTGAGGTTAATGTATGGTAAAAAGAAAGTTTTACAACAGTATGATATCCTTTTTTAAATTATCAGAAACCAAAATGGCCTGTCAGTCTAATTATCGGGACAAAGGCTGCACCAATCGTTCATCTGTTGGGACACGGGACCCCTGCAAGTTTAATTGGGACTTCTGGTCACTGTAGTCACAACCACCCACCTTAGTCCTCATAAAATCATGAGTCATGGGTATTACAGCTTTGTGTGTGTGTCTTTACTCTGGGAACAGTTGTCAAACTAGGTGGGAAACATATCAACAGACAGTATTATTATTACTATTATACTGTTACACTTTTTACCATTAAATAAGAGGAGGCCCCATAACATCTATTGCTGGTTATAACCATTATAACACTGTTTCCAAGGGCGCAAAAATTGGTAGAGAAAGTGATTCTTAGAAGGGTTCATCGACCCTGGGGTGTCCAGCTACTTTCTGATGGAGTTTTCCCTGTGATTTGTGGAAACTGGTTATATTGAGGGAGCTGGTTATATTGATATTATCCAACGTTGTTGATACTTGGGAAGATGCTGATGCAATGAACTGAAAAGCATGCTTCGGACTGAAAATGTTTAAAATGATTTTCACGTCCAATTGCACATTTTCTTGAAAACTAAAATTTATTGAAACTCAGTTGTAAAAAAGAAACATTTTCAATCTTAATTGAAATACATACGTTGAACTGGAAAGAGCTGTCACACAATTTATCAAATTTATGTGCAAGTGCATGTGAGCTGAATGAAGATGTTATTATTCATTTATGCTTGTGATATTTCAATGTTTTAACTGTAACCAGATTAATGACAATGAATTGGTTATATGACAGGGGCGTCACCAGGGTGGCCTACAAAGGGAGCCCGGTGCTGATGATATCTGTATGGAACTATAAATTACTTTATAAAAAGACATCTAAGCTTATTTCTTTTATCAAATTAACTTCTTTTTTTCCTTTAGTGAATTTTTTTTTTTTTTTTTTTTTTTTGCCTTCTTATGCTTTTTGTGACCCTTTTCCGGGATGAATTGTTTTCAATCTATTGGGAGAGATTGCAGTGTCATCTGAAATTACTAGTTTTATGGCATAGAGGTTGAATTGACCGCCCAAAGCCTTACTAGGACTTGCTGCAATTGAAGTAAATCAAAGTGATTTAAAGATAATGTGGCGGTCCATTTTGGGAAAAGGCGTTTCATGTTAAAAGCTAACTAGAAAAAAAGACATTTTCTTTTTTTAGCAAATAAAATACATTTTCATTGAGGACGTCTTTAATATATGTTACAATCTTGCAGCACTAAAGTCAATTCATTATCCCTAGCAACTCGGTTTAACTATGTAGTCTTTACGTATTTAACAATGAGTAAAAGATCAGTGATTACATTCGTCTCCATCACGTTTTAGGTAAACTTACATTTTCTAATTTGCTTTTTGATTGGTAAAAGATTTGACTAGTGCTGAAATGTAATACATATTTTTTTATTTATTATTTTATTTTTTATATATATTTTTTTATTATAGCCATTTTCACACAATGTTCACCCATTCACGTCTGCATAGATTAGACTATAACAAAAAGTTCCATCAGAATCCTTACATAAACTGATTATGTGTTTATGTTTAAAACTATTTTTCCAACATAATCTTGATTTTTTTGGTGGGTAAATGTTTACCTCAAGTTAAATGTATAGAGTATATTACGGATACAGAAAATATATCTTTGCGCAAACAGCTTTGGAGGACCTCCCTTGCTATCTTAATCATAATTAATCTTAATTAATACATCTTTAATATGAATTCATGATTATAAGTAATGTTATTTTACGTTCATAACACATTTCATGGCAAAACAATAGATTACAAAAAAATCTAGTACAGTCTGTGACCATTTGCAGTTCCATGTCACAGGGAAAGAAAGGTCACTCTTCCAGGAAGTGTTTTTGATTTGGTTATCTTTAATTGTTTTGCATTCAGTGAAATAAACATTTCAGTTCAGCCTACAGTTTTGCTGTGTGACTTAGCCAACAAAGTCTGTTGTTTGTTGTGTTCAGCCAGAACACTTGAGTACAGAAAACCTATTTGTCAAATAACCCATGGCAAATGTGTTGTTAGTTTAATACATACGGTCGCAATGGACTGAAAAATAGGGCAAGTGCTCCTAGAAATGGACTGCAGTTGTAACTTAAAGAAATGGTGGTGAACCTAAATTCTGTTTCTGCTCATATCTCGCTTTACAAATGGAAAAAGGGTTCATTCAAGGAGAGCATTTGCTGAACCAATAAATAATAATTGTGTTTAAATGTTACATCATGCTACCTTACCCTACTATAAGTTGACTTTATAAGATTAAAAAATATGACTGGTGCCAGGATGCCAGGACCCAGACCCAGTTAAATTAACGTGTTTCCCATTGATTTAACTGTTGGTCCTGTGGCCTTCCTCAGGTCAGGAACTTCCACTCTTCAGAGAGATGGAGAGACACATCCTGAGGAAATGAGTACATCAACAGCACGATGTGATTAATGTGTGATTACTTACAAAATGGCAGGAATTAAAAAAAAACATTTTCGAATGTAAGACGTTAATAAGCTGACTGGCTAAATAAAATGCAGAGATAGCAGAATTTCCTTGCATTATCCGCTCGGATGTGAGTGGAAAGCATGATTCCACTACTTGTCCAAAAGATAAATGCTAAATACTGTCAAATTTAGACTGATGTTTAATGGTTTGTTGTGTATAAATCCCCCTAGGATCAAACAATGAAGACAGAAAATTCCTCGCAAACTGTCCTGGACTTAATCTTTCCCAAAGACATTGACAAACTGTGCTTATTGGCTGAGAGTCATGTTACGCATCTTCAGGGAGCACGTTGAAATAATTAGTTTTGTTCTACCGACCAAATCTTGGTTATGTTATCGGAGGAACTATATATTCTTCCTAACAGAGTTGCTGACACACTTAAACACAAAGGTAGCAGGAGGCCACACTGGTCTGGACCCATAGACAAAGAAAGGTAATTCACGGCTACGGTTAGTGGTGATAGGATTTGTAACCATATTTTGAAGCTATTTAACCGCATTAATGAGTTTACCTTAAAATTGTAAGCTATGCTAACTTACCAGGGCAAGAGCGTCAGCTAAGCAACAATATGAAGGCATAAACAACAATGGATCGAACAAATCATATAAAAAAGAAAAACAATAAATAAACCACTAACTATTGATCATATTGAGACCAAAGTGGAACATAAAGGAACATAAATATATGAGATTAATGGAACGTAAAATTTAATCCATGTTCAATATTTATTCAGTGCTGACTCAGGCCTCCAACATTCAGCTTTAATCAGTTTAATTGCCTACTTGGATTGGCCGCTTTTATTTTTGCACATAACACTGACTCTCCATTCATGATTGGATATTAGTTTATAATGCGTTAATTATCCAAAGCTTAAGGAGTGGATATTGGACGCTAAGGATTGCTTGATCCTGAATAGATCGACATGCTCCGTTGCCATTGCCAGATGACGATTGCTTCCAGAAGGCTTAATCCATCTCTCCAGTCTTTTCCCCATCATATGATTCAGTGAAAGTTTCTTTGAGATCCGTTGTTTCAAATATGTACAAAAGACCAAGAATTAAGTTTAACAAATCCTTTTTCATTTTTCTTGTCAGTCTCTGAAGCTCTTAGTCCTGTAAAAATGATGCGTAATGTAAAATTGAGGAAGGCTAAGAAAATTTATTCTTTATTAAATTTTTATTTTTTCTTTTAACTGTGCAAAAAACAGAGGTTATAAATGTCCATGTTCCCTTGTCTGAAAATGTTATAGTTAACAGTGGAAATCACTAAACAGTAACTTAATTATTTTATTCATAATGACTATAATCTACCGGAGAGCTAGGGTACAATGCAGTGATGTCTATTCTCTTTTTCTTTGTGTCTTACATTGAGCTATTGGGATGCAGATTATTATGAGGCCTTTTCTCAGTGATTCCCATTGATACGTACAACATTGCAGTAAAAATAGACAAGTGTGTGCCTTAATCAGTTTGTGCCCTTGCACGCTGCACTGATATTCAGGTGCCACTTTTTCAATGATTCAACTAAACCAACACGTAGCTAGCTGTAGATTACAAGCCTACTAAATCCATGCTGCAACAAATGCTGTTTTATGTTCAGCAGGGTTCAGAGAATGTCATACACCTGGGGCATTTGAATGTTTCCCCAGGAAATGTCCATTGCACTCCCACATTTTAAGTAACTTGTATAGCAGACGACTGATGGTAGCCTCCAAATTCCTTGATTAGTATATTTCTTAATGCATAGCTGGATATTCAGAATAAGCAGCTTCCTTACAAGCACCAGCCACTGGGTGTAATCATTTTGTACAAAGCACCAGTTCATTATCCACTGCTCTGGCCTGCTGACTATAGTCACTTTACTGTAGCCATCCATCAATAGCTGCGAATTCAATTACACAGACCCACACCCGTGTCCAAGGGATCAATATCCCTCCTATCACCACTTAATGGGCTGAAATTAGGGTGTAAGTCAAGTGGCTTCACAGAATAGCACAACGTCATCTGAAGGTGAATATTTGTCAGTGTAACGGAGCGTCATAATAGCAGTTCAACACAGAACAGACACTTGCTATCAGAGTGTCTGAAACGGAGCCATATTGATGAGAGAAACAGCTCCATGACGAAAAAACTGAAATTTCTCCTTGTTCCCGAGACCAAGAATGGCTAACTAAAGGAATGGTGAAGGAAGATATAAGGATAATTTTTAAAAGAACGTAAGAGGAAGGTAATGAACTTATGAAGATGTAACTTTAGTAGAATGCCTTTGCTTACACAATACAATTTGCTGAACAATTTGATTGTTGATACGTACTGATTCTTTGGGCCCTTCTATTGTCCAATGTTTTTTATTGATGTATTATTGTTATTGTTGTTGTTATAATTAAATTTAAACACGAACAACGTGATTATAACATGTAACAGGTGAAGTAGTATGAAGTCTCCTGCTGATGACCTTATTA
>JAOYSI010004265.1:0-12076 GCA_025775065.1 Hiodon alosoides
CCCCCCCCCCCCCCCCCGCCCCCCCCCCCCCCCCCCCCCCCCCCCAGATTGAGCCAAACAAGATACATCATTTTGTGAGAGGGATGCTAAAAATAGTGAAATGTAAAAGCAAAGGGAACGGTAGGATGGGTTCTTACCAACGAGTGGGTGAACTCGGGCGCGTGGTCGTTCTTGTCTGTGATGGTGATGGTGGCGGTCGCTGTTCCGGTCAGCCCCACATCGCTGCCAGCCATGTCCTTGGCCACAATCTCCAGCTCATACTGTGTGGTAGGCAGGGTCTGTGGAGAGGAGGAGAACCAGTATCAATCACTATCGACATATCTACCACTGTTAACTCATACTGTGAGGTAGGCAGGGTCTGTGAAGAGGAGGAGAACCAGTATCAATCACTATCGACATATCTACCACTGTTAACTCATACTGTGTGTTAGGAAGGGTCTGTGGAGAGGAGGAAAACCAGTATCAATCACTATCGTCATATCTACCACTGTTAACTCATACTGTGTGGTAGGCAGGGTCTTTGGTGAGGAGGAGAACCAGTATCAATCACTATCGACATATCTACCACTGTTAACTCATACTGTGTGTTAGGCAGGGTCTGTGGAGAGGAGGAGAACCAGTATCAATCACTATCGACATATCTACCACTGTTAACTCATACTGTGAGGTAGGCAGGGTCTGTGAAGAGGAGGAGAACCAGTATCAATCACTATCGACATATCTACCACTGTTAACTCATACTGTGTGTTAGGAAGGGTCTGTGGAGAGGAGGAGAACCAGTATCAATCACTATCGACATATCTACCACTGTTAACTCATACTGTGTGTTAGGCCGGGTCTGTCGAGAGGAGGAGAACCAGTATCAATCACTATTGACGTCCACCACTGTTATACATTTTAACCAACCAGGGTTAAAGACACTTACCAAATGCTAATTCTTCATCAGAAATGTTAATCAGCCAGCTACCAATTAATGGTAACATGGAATATTATTGGTACACAGATAAATTATTGTTACAATAATTAGTGTATTGTTAAAATCTGTAAATTTTTCAGCTAAGACATGGAGATGTACACAGATAAAATACATTTTTATCACAATAAATGCTTTGGTCTCTCAATTTCAAATTCAAAAGAATCTACTAATTTAGTTTTAGTTTGGAAAGCTACATTAAAGTGTCAGTAAAGGATTACTCCTCATCAGATGATGGCATCTGATGCTGTTGTAAGCAACATCCCACGTGAAAGCATGGGGTGGCGCGTTCTGAAGCCCTGTCCACATTAACCCAGTGGGAGGGGCCATCTCAGAGCCACTTACTGTGTGACACAGCTGCCCCCGGTGGCTCCGCCCTCGGTATAGACACCGTCTGCAGTGTGGTTCCACAAAAGGTTCTGTCATGGTTACACCCAGATGCCTCTGTGTGGTATAATCCTCAACGGATTATTTTCGATATTAAAGATGAACCTTGTCCTTCCACCAGTGGACTTTTAAGTGTTAATAAAGACGTCCCTCCCAAATTGTGTTCTCACTGCTCTGCTCAAACACAAACCCAAGTTTCAGTTTAACTACCTTCCTCAGGCTACATTTTTCTTTTTCTTTCTCACTCAAAAATGAACACAATGTATTGAAGCTAGAAATGACTGTAAATTACTCAAAACCCCTGCTAAGAGCAGAACCTTGGGAGAGAATGAATTATTTATATTAGTATTACTACAGTAATGTATTCAAGATAGATACCACAAATTAATATTATGATCAATTTTTTTAAAGGTTTCTGTGTTGACCCTATTGCAATTTTCAGTGTCTGTGTAAGGAGCCATCTTCTCCCGTTGCACTTTATCTTCCTTTTAAAACTTTAATTGGCTCTAGGGAGGTGTCTTACTATAGAAAACACACATTTTGTGTTTCTGCAGCAACTGTTGACACCCTCATCTGTCAGTTAATGAGCAGCAGAGCTGGAATCCTGACTGGTTCACCCCAGAGGTGTTTTTGGTATTGATCGTTACCTGACAGCCGTCCACCTGTCAGTTCTGTCTTGAACTACACACACAAATACAAATACACGTACACGTACACACGCACACTCACACCCACATGTACACACACGAATACACATACGCATACACATGCACGCACGCACACTCACACCCACACAATGAACCCCCCTTTACCCTCTGGCCTAAAACTGGTTCTGCAGTTTGCGGAATGAAAGGGCTCTTGCCTTTCAGAATTTAGGTTTTGCATCTAAAGATAAAAAAAAGTAAGTAGTCAACATCACCTTCCAGGATAAACGCTTAATCAATACAACTGAACTTAAAAAACAAAAACAAAACAAATGATCAATGACTACGCCCTTTGGGCATTTCCCCTCCACCCCTCCACACTGCAGTGAAGAGAGGTGGTGGAGGTGTGCCACTGAGCACACAGAGTGAGGGTAGAACAGCACTCTGACGAGGGGAGATATTCTGTCTAATTTCCTCCCGTGAGAGGGGGTGCACCAAGAGTACCTCTGGAGTTCACGTGGGCATTTATCACCAATCTACGTGCTCAGATGCTGAGAGGGGGTGCACCAAGAGTACCTCTGGAGTTCACGTGGGAATTTATCACCAATCTACGTGCTCAGATGCTGAGAGGGGGTGCACCAAGAGTACCTCTGGAGTTCACGTGGGAATTTATCACCAATCTACGTGCTCAGATGCTGAGAGGGGGTGCACCAAGAGTACCTCTGGAGTTCACGCGGGAATTTATCACCAATCTACGTGCTCAGATGCTGAGAGGGGGTGCACCAAGAGTACCTCTGGAGTTCACGGTGAAGCTGTGGCAATATGTCTTGGCAATATGATGACCCATTTTTATCACCTGGGCAACGAGACAGCACCCTTGATATAACACATTATAAATTAATATCTTAGCATAACGCAGTCTTTCTGGTACCACGAATGACCTCCATCCACCACCCAAGACCTCCTTCAAATAGACCATGCTGTGCCCAATCGATTGGAAAAGGTTCGCTGTGATAAGTTCTAAATCAACATTTCTCAACTTATGAGTGCCAGTCCAAGTTACCCTCGCTCCTTTAGAAAAAGTACAAGGTCAAGGATACAGAGCTGTGTGGTAAAAGAAAAGTTACAAACAATTTAAAAGCGCGTGCTACAGTAATTATTTATTTATTTTTTACTTTCACCAGGGCTGGTTAGATGGTGGGTGTATATAGATAGACATATTTGCCATAATTATTGAATTAACAGGGGTGCTGGCCCAGTGTATCTGTGGAAGATTATTGTGTTCACATGCTTCAAACACCTGGCTAAAGTAACACCTGGCTAAAGTAACACCAGGCTGAAGTAAGCACTCATGCCTAATGAAGCATTTTCATGAAAGACAGTTTCACTCCCTACATGAGCAGAAGTTCTGGAGTTCTCATCTCAAAGTGGTCATCACGCTACCAGATTAATGAATCTCCTGCCACAAAGCTCTCATCGACGGGGCTTGATAAAGGGACATTGTTCTGATCTGGCATTTGAAATACCTCATTACTCTCCTAAATAGGTATGATATTACATTAGTGTTTCTTTCCGAGTGCTGTTTTGTTCTACGACTCTTTATGCAGAAACCTCTCTCCCCGTGGCTATTCTGCTTCCAGCCCCTGATTCCTCGAGGACACAATGGCAGACACAAAAGCCAGAAGAAAGGCCAAAAGGATTTATATTGGATAATCTCATTATGAGCGCTCCCTCGCACCCGTACACTGTCGCCTCCCATTTCTTCTCGTCTGTCTCCTGCCACCCCCCCCATTCTCCTCTCCTCGCGGTGCAGAAAATGTGACTCTGTCTGGTCCTCCCCGGTCTCCTGCACGCATCATTCGGCGGTGTGAAATCGTTTGGAGAGGAGCAACCGGCAAAGGCGGCGAAGAGCCCGATCGCCCAATTCTGCGTTGGACGCTGAGGGAGCCAACCACGACGGTGGGCGGCGCGTAAAACAAATTTGCTGTGACAAACAGACAAACAGCCCAGTGTCCCTCGCTTCCCATGCTTCAGACATCTGCAAACCTCTGCAGCTTCCTCACTGTGTTCACGTAAAAAAACCCGAAATAAAACCCTGACAAACACAGATGATTACATAAAAACCCTTCCAGTCCTGAAACTTCCCACACCCTCCTGCTCCACCTGATCAGAGGAAGCAGCAGGTCAGCTAGACAGCTGAACACTGGACCAGGAAAGAAACTATATTACAACATCTCCTCTAAATACCAAACTGTACGCACAGGGTACTGTTCGTTCACAGATGGTAAATATTGCAATCGCCGTACTATAACTGTGTCTTCTTCAAGTGAGCAAAGCATTTGTTCCCATTTGTTTTAACTGAGCAATGCTTTTAGGCCAGAAGAGTAAGACTAAAATAAGGCTACTCAGATAAGGCAAATTCTCTTTTTAAAGGTGATCATCTAACCTTGCATATCAATTAATCAATACCATGTCCGTTTGCCTCCCAAAGTCCTATACACTTCCATTTAAATTATAATGTAAACCCATGCAATAAAGATATAGGATCCCAAACCAAGACAGCTTAGCATTAACACGTGGCAGGAGAATGAAGTCTCACCCATGATCTCATCGACATCAGGATTTCCTCTTTGTCTTTTCAACCTTCCCTGGTGATAAAAGTCTTTAACCCTTTCCGTCCACCTTGCTCCTCTCCCTATGTGCTGTATTCAAGCAATAACCCAGTAATGTCCAATAGCCCCACTGACTTCTCCAAAAAATGAGACATTTTAAAAGATTTAATTTTAGATTAAAAAAACAAAAAAACAGTCTCAAATATAAATCTTATCACAGCACCCCTTTCCACCCACCATAGAAATACCATATACCAAACACAGTGTTTCCAACACTGTTCTGGGACTGAAACTGGATAATGGGCGGATATTTGGATAAGGCAGGGAAATACCAGGTCATTTACTGTTGTACACATAGTAAAACCTCAGTTAACCATCGTATGTGTGTGGAGGGGGAGTCAGATAAGCATCAAATTTGAAATACAGCAGGGAAAAGATTCTGCATTTTTTACACATTTAATAAGCCATTTCATAAAATGTATTGTATTTCATCAAATATTACAAGTCAACTACTTTGAATAGATAAACAAATCAATCATGTATGTATAATGATGTATATATAACAGTCCTGATCACTAGTGACTTGATTTAAATAGCTCATTTAAGTCTGTAAACCAAATCGAGTCTTAAAATAATAAAAAAAGCCTGCTTTATACATACAGTCACTGTACATTAGCCAACCAACTTTTAAAAATAAATAAACCACAGCACTTTATTTTTTTTTTGCTGTTTATAGTCCTAATTACAGTATTGTCTTTTTTACTTCTGTTTATCTGTTGGTTAATAAAGCCCTTTCTGTTTATTAATAATTGCCTTACCCCTCTAAGCGAGGCCAAAAACAGACAAAAGAAGTCAAAATACTGCAGATCTACGCGTTATAATACATGTTCCTCAGGGCAGGCATCAAAATACTGGTAACAAAAGCAGGCAGTCAGAGCCGCAGAAATTACAATGGGAACTGAGGATGACTTTCAAACACAATACGAGAAGCTCAAACAGGAGTAACCCGCAAAATAAAAAACCCAACTAACACAAGACATGTATTGCATTGATGTTGTATTGACACTGTCACGTTTCCACCATGTCCCATCTACGCTGAAAGAACCATTTTCTCTCTCAACGATAGCAGGATGTGTGGGAATCAGCAGGACAGTGTTTACCCAGAAAACCCAGATCCGTCCACGTTACAACATCCACAGACAGACGAAAAAACTAATAAATAAAAATAAAAAATCCAATTCAGTGTACTGGGCTCTACAAACATTAATTTCAAAAGTAATGGAGGGTAGTATCTTTGGTACCCAGAATTCACCACTTCACAGACAATTGATAATTGTTGTGTCAGCCCTTAATAAAAATGTTCTTTATCTTTTTCTAGGACACTTGAACTTGCTGTAGACCTAGTTCAGTTGCCAGCTATCGGAAGTCTTTTGAACGGTGTTTAAATGTACACATTCTGACAAAATAAAATAATTGTTAGTGACACATACAGACTAGTTGGAAAAAATCCATGATAACAATTGATCATCATGTCCTTGGCTGTCCCACTCAGTTGATAAAATAATCTTCACTTCATTCTTCACCCAAAGGACACAATGTCAAAACAAATGTGAGAAAGTTTTTTACATAAACAGCCTCCAAATGAAGGCTTAAACTATTTTGCTGACTGCGAAAATACCTTCAGTAACGACTTATTAAAATAAAAAATTGAGACCTTGCATTAACTGAGCCACAGATATGGCAATATGCCAATAAAAAGCAGTTCTGATGAATAATTGATCAATAATTGTTCCAGTATGCACTAAAATCTCCTTTTAAAAGATTAGTTAACCATTGGCAATTACGTTTATTATTTCCACCTCATTTGGGATAGCCAATTGTGATAATCCTGCTGTCTGTTTCGACAACTGCATGTGTAACACACCCTATTCTACCCCTCTGGCCGCCAGGCTTCTACTGCCCTAGCAGGGGATCGAACTCGGGTCATCAAAACAGACAAGAGAAACGATTATTTAATTGAGCCAAAATCCCAAATCTGTCACTCCAGGAACTAATCGTACTGTAGTCTTTCACTCCAGGGAGCGGAGTCAGTCTCAGTAGCAAGCTTGTTCACAACGAGTCCCGCTGCACTCTCCCTCTCTGGAAACCCGTAGCAACCTCAGCCGAACAATAGGCATCAGTCTATCCAGCCTATCCAAGTCACGGCACCAATGCCATGCACCCTAGTCAACCCCCCTGGCCACCGGTATTCCACCCGCCCTAGTCGGAGATCAAACTTGGGGCTTCCGGCAGACCAGGGAAACGTTTCACTCAATGAGACAAAGACCTAAGTCTTTTGCACCATGAACTAATCTTACTCTTGTATTTCACTACAGAGAGTGACGTCACTGTCAGTAGTGACGCTTGCATTTAATGTGGTGATATGTGAATACATTTCTGTGTCAATACAGCCTCAACTACTTTGACAGTTGTTTTATTTTCACTATTTATAGTCACTGTTGTTTTACAGCTGAACACAAAAATATGAATGTAGGCATTTCAATTTTGGCTGTAAAGACATAAGGTTCTTCATAAGGTTCCTAAGTGTTGCTTGTCAAACATCCCAAGCTACCCTCCATGTTTTTAGGCTTCCAGTGAATGATTAACTAAACAGCGTATAGAGTTGTTCTCAACTTTAGTCTTTGATAGTGAATTGAGGTGGCAAGCCAAATGAAATAATTGCCATATCAATTCAGCGGGATTAAGATTAAATTCTGCCAACATGTTTTCCTGTGATGGAACCCGAGAAAATGTAAAGCAGATCATGGTAGTAAACTGCAATTCACTCGCACATGCACACACAATAATACGCATTCCACTTATGCACACTTGATTGGAGAGCTACATTACTGCAACGGCCATATTTAACCATGCTCATCAGACCAATTAGCCGGATGATGATAAGCTAATAAGCCACCAAGAAGTTCCAGATGAAAGCTGGGTAATTGGGGTTGAGGCTGGGTTTGGGGGTTTATTGTAATAGAGCTGAAAAGATCAGGACTACGCTAATCAGGTGCAGCAATCGGGCAGAGTCTAATTGCCGTCATTTTCCAACCAGTTATAATATATTGGGAATCTAAACAGTGCTATTCCCCTTGCTACTCAGAGGGAAAAGGTATCATCATCCCCAGCTTCAAAGACCCATCTGTGAAACAGCAAAAGCACTTAGGATGAGGCACACAGGTGTTCCTGTTAAAGTGTTAATTAAATTAGGTATCATCAAACATAGGCCATCTTCAGGAGGGGGGGTCTCCCCAAGGGGTCGAGGGTCTAAGCACTCTCCCCAACCTACCAATCAACCTAAATTAATCAGCACCTGGAATAACTCTGTTGGTCCCTGAGCCGCGAGAAAATCTGGAGAGAAAGAGGGTGGGACAGCTATAAACCGTAAACTAATAATTTAAAGTGTTTTCGCTGTACAAGGGCAGAGATGATTTCTGGTTGCCTAGCTGCCTGCATCATTCAGGAAGAAAAAACCAGCGTGCAAGCCCCTAACAGGAAATTGCTAATCACTTGAATAAAAAGCGCTCTACTTGTCAATTTTGATTCTGTGGATTTGTATCACCATAGCCTCACAAACCTAGGCTCAGAATAGAAACCATCCGATAATAAGGCTTGCCCCCAAACAAGCCTGCGTGGCTATGATCTGCGTGTTTCCCATTTAACCGTGGAGTTATGGGAAAGGATTGTCAAACAGATGTTACTGAAATAGCAGGTATGGGAAATCATTTACAGAAGAACTCATTCTGTCAGTCACAACTTCGGCCACACCTTCAAAGTCGGAGGCACTGAGTGGAGCAGTCTAGTATTATTAAATACTGGAATAAATGGTGAGCAGATAAAAATTCAAATAACAATGAGGACACCAATTGCACACCCGGCAGTGGGAGGGGCCTATTTTCATCATCTTTCAGGAGCATAATTCTGGCTTGAATACAACAATTCTGGGGCTGCAATATCTGTCCAGACCACCTTGTCTATAACTAGACAAGAAGAAAGAACATCTTCTCTGCTGCAACCTGCCTGAATGGACAGGTAAAATAAATTAAAAAAAATTAAAATCTATTCCAATGTCCAATGTGTATTCAGTGATCAGAGGATTGAAGAGGTTAAGCTATTTGTTAGCCAAGTAGTGGTTGTGATATGAGTCATTTCTGTTAACTTGCTGGGATCCACAAAATGCCTGGATGTAATTGGGTGTGCGTGTGTGTGAGAGACAGGATGTTAACGCTGTTGATTACAAGCGATTTGCACATCTGCAACGGAACAAAAAACCTTTGATGAGTGAATATTTAATGAAAAACCTTGTGTGAATGCCACTCGCACACACGACTAAACTTAATTTCCCTCACTAACACATGCAAATTTCAGAAGGAATAAAAACTCATAATCATAATGCTAACAATAATAAAACAGACAAGTAATTGGTGCCCTTGATTGTAGCTAAACTGAAATCCTACATTCGTAATTAAAATTAAGATTTCACATGGCTGGAAGACGACAGTGGGACATAGAAAAGCTTGTCTTCACATGCATAATGTTAGCACTATAGCACGGGCCCATATGCTAATATTGGACTTCAATGCGGATTCCTGCAGTCGGAGTTGCGGCACGCTGCTTGTGTGAGGGACAAGGCCTCCCTCTGTGAGTCTAATGAAACAGTAAATGACGCTGAGAACCGTGAAGAAACGAGCCCAAAAGCCTCATTCGGGCAGACACTGGGTTCCCTCTTCTCCTCTCGCTGAATACCAATGGGCTTAATGATACTCAGATCCGTAGTACATGTGCGCGCACACACACACACACACACGCTTTCAATTCGTTTCCCTTTTCGGTCACAAAAGGCGGGAGCAAATTTGCAATAAATCCATCAATAATGAGTCTCGGGCTCACCCCATGAGCAAGACGACACATACTAAAATAGAAAACAGCTCATCTGCAGTCTGGTTTCCACTTTATGAGGTTCAGACTTTTTGTAACGAGATCTAACTCCCCTCTTGCCGTCGTTGCCCTGACAGGGGCCTCGAGAGGGATAAACTAAGAGCCTGAACTACGCACAGAATATGGATCAGTCAAAAAGGGCTAGAGGCTACATCGGAAGGGTCCAAGAAACGTTCCTTTCCTTCTGTTGAAAGGCAGCCATGGAAATTTCAAATTGGATCAACCATTAGGCTTCATCTAAAGCTATAAATCTATTATTTAAAAGCATAGTTTCTCTCCTTCTTCCTGATCTAGTCCTATTTCTAATGAAAAAAGATAGCCATTAGCATTTTCAGTTTTACTGATTTTTTTTTATTTTTTAATCAGTGTATATACTTATAAACCCATAATGAATGTTTTATAGTTGGTTAATTATAACACATATAAAATATAAATAAATAAATAAATAAATCTTTCAAACTTTTTTTTTTTTTTGGTGATTGATCAAATGTACCCCTTTACAGCCTTGCGGGTACTATAACACCATGTCTGTAAGTGTTTATAACGGAAACACATTATATACAGTTTTTGCAACGAGGTTGCTGTCAGCCCAAGCTCCAGAGCTGAAGGCACTCTGGTGTGGATCGGAGGAGAGGGCTCCGTAGAGGCACCTATATTCTCAGAGCGTGGCCGGACACCGCACGAGCAGCTGACGTCCCTATCCAACGCTCTCATTAAATCCCAGAGGACACTAAAGGCCGGACCTGCTCACACAGGATAACCTATCATCATATTCAAAACAGCAGCACGTGCAACGCACCGTTTAGGTACGATAGTGCGTCACGGGCCTCTGCGGTGACTACAGTGTTTTCTTAACACCACTGTTATGGAGGTAATCAGCACACATTTTACAGGCCTTGTTGAACCTTATGGTAATTAGTGCTGAGTAAATAGACACACTCGGAAATAATTAATGCTCACGACATTTAACAATGTAGAAGAAACAGTTTTAACTGATTAAAATGTTTTTTTATTTTTTATTTTTTAAACATACTATGAATGGGTCCTAATTTTAAAGGACCCCCCCATTGCTAGTCAGAATTTCGGTCATCATCAATGTTCATTGTAATTATCACAATTCAATGTATGTCACCCCACACTTACTTTGTCCACCCTGTGTATTATCTATGATTGTAGACAGGAAGTAATAGTTAAGGTTCAATATTATTCTATAGCTAACCTGCCAATCACGAATATTCATACTCATTACACATAAGCGTCTTTCATTCTAGACTGTCCTCATTCCCAAATTGAAAGATACAATTAATTTGCACAAGGTATTAAGCAAATTAAACATGCAGATTTGACATGCATGGTCTTCAAATAAACAATGTGTACAGTAAGCTCATTAGTGATGATTGCATTTTTAATTTCATGGCGGGCTAAAGGGAGGAGTCCAAAAATTGGGGTCTTAGCTAAATATATCCCAGCAAGACAATGTATTAGTATCAGCTAATCTTTTTTTTTAAAGCCAAACAAACTATACCCAATTGTCTTGAGACAGCTGTATATTATCAGCACTGAAGCCAGAAGAAACTTGGAAGGCCGTCCTGCTGTTCCTAAGTTACTACATGTACTGTATGTTACATGGGTCATTTTGTCAATCAGTAGCCTAATTTATTTAGTCTACTTTCACTTGTTTACACTGAGACATTTCTAACATACGTTTTCTGAATTCTTTTTTTTTCGGTTCAAAATCCATTAAAACAGTGCAACAAGTCAAGTGTCAAAGCAACACCATGGTCAAGTGTCAAAACAACACCATGGTCGAGTGTCAAAACAACACCATGGTTGAGTGTCAAAGCAACACCTTGGTCAAGTGTCAAAGCAACACCATGGTCGAGTGGCAAAGCAACACCTTGGTCGAGTGTCAAAGCAACATCATGGTCGAGTATCAAAGCAACACCTTGGTCGAGTGGCAAAGCAACACCTTGGTCGAGTGTCAAAGCAACATCATGGTCGAGTGTCAAAGCAACACCTTAGTCAAGTGTCAAAGCAACACCTTGGTCGAGTGGCAAAGCAACACCTTGGTCGAGTGGCAAAGCAACACCTTGGTCGAGTGTCAAAGCAACACCATGGTCGAGTTTCAAAGCAACATCTTAGTCGAGTGTCAAAGCAACATCATGGTCGATTGTCAAAGCAACACCATGGTCGAGTGTCAAAGCAACACCTTGGTCGAGTGTCAAAGCAACACCATGGTCGAGTGTCAAAGCAACGCCTTAGTCGAGTGTCAAAGCAACACCATGGTCGAGTGTCAAAGCAACACCATGGTCGAGTGTCAAAGCAAAATCTTGGTCGAGTGTCAAAGCAACGTCATGGTCGAGTGTCAAAGCAACATCATGGTCGAGTGTCAAATCAACACCATGGTCGAGTGTCAAAGCAACACCATGGTCGAGTGTCAAAGCAACGCCTTAGTCGAGTGTCAAAGCAACACCATGGTC
>JAOYSI010004267.1:0-14449 GCA_025775065.1 Hiodon alosoides
ACTCCTCTTCTGCCCTCCCAGGATCTGTCTGACTGACACGACTCCTCTTCTGCCCTCCCAGGATCTGTCTGACTGACCCTCGTTCCAGCGACAGAACCTGGCCTTGCTCTGAATGAGGAGCTTGCATTAAAACAAGGCACCTCCTTGTGCGCCTCCACTCAGCCCTGTAGCAGAATGTCTGTTTGAATCGGGCGGCAGTACCCCCTCCCCCTTTCTCACTGGGAGTCCTGCTGTTCAATAGTCCCTTTGGGATTGTGTCTCTTTCTTAAGCATTTACCTTTAATGAACAATTCAGGTACTGAGACGTGACTAATACATTTTAATGAGCATGAATGTCATATATTTTTGTTACCTTACATATACCTATTTTTATACTACATAATACTAATTTCCTACAAGTCCTGGAATGCTGTAGTGTGTAATTCTGTAGCTATGTGTATGTGAAACACAATGTGTGCGGAGATTTATAACCAAGATGAATCGTGGGACTTGCGGTATTTGCGGTGTTTGTCAGTGGCCGGCCTTGTTTATCGTGCATCTCTCTGGGCTCCGTGGAAATGCACGAAGGGGGTCCTGACAGTTAGATCAGGCAATGCTGAACGATGCCTCACGGCTCCTGGAACATGTCTGAGGCGTGTTCGCGTGTGGAGACAGACATGTAAGCTTTGGGATGCAGATGTGTAAAAGGAAATGCGACTGTATATAAATGTAAATTATTTAAGTGTTAAATGTTGGGACACTTTCTGAATGTAACCACCATATTTATTTTTTGCTATATTTTGTACTCCGATGCAGGCATACAATGCAATAAAATAGCTATTTTTATAAAGTGTATGGAGTATTTATTTGTTTAATCATCGTTTAATTTATTTGTGTATACCATTAAATTGTGATAGTTGAATGTTGAAAGCAAATTACAAGGCAATGAACGTAGACACGGGCACGCAGACACACACACACACACACACACACACACACACACACCGACACTCACACAGCGATATCTTGTCCATTTGATTGACTGGTCTCTCTGTCCACAGGCCCAGAAAGCAGCCCTTCAGGAAGCCCCTCCCCTGCATGCACCCAGCAGCAGGTCATCCAGCACAACACCATCACCACCTCCACGGCTGTAGGGGGCGACGGTGCGCGGGGCCAGCTCAACCCCCGCACAGGCATAAACCTCGCCCCCTAGAGACTGCTCCTGGTCAGCGTTTGACAGCTCCCTCCGTGGGCGCGCGCGCACTACAGCGCCGGTCAGGAGAGAACCGTGAAGTGCGGGAAGTGAAGTCCGCCTTTCTTTCCACTTGTCCGCCTACTTTGTTTGCATGCCGAACATGGCTCTGCATCTGATACAGCCTTCAGTGCATCTGATACAGACTTGGAGGCTTTATGTCCCTCCCAACTCCAGCTACTAACCAATCAGGCCGGACCACTGTGGTCACCTGACCTCCCAGAACGAACTGGTCCTTTTAGTCATGCGACAACCCTGTGGCTGTCGGAAATCTATTGCATTCCAGAACACAGGGCATTTTCCTCTCTGCTGAAATGGATAAAGAGGGAGTGCTCAGGTCCCCACCTGACCTGACCCCACCCAACCCTGGATTGTCCCGCTGAGTGGTGAAGGACAGATCCTTTCAATGCACTTTTGTTTAGCATTAAAAACGTATTTAGACTCATGGCAACATAACCACACTGATTTTCCTTTAATTGAGGGTTAATTGTGCTTGGCATGATGCAGTACACGGTGTGTCTTTGTTTCTGAAGGATGACCGGGACTGAATAACTGCATATCTAACAAATGATGGTTTTCTTTGCTTTTAGATGGTCTTGCTTGCTCACGCGAACGCTCTTCCTCGTCCGTGGAATGGGTCACCATGTCATCGTGTTCGAACACATGGCGTTTTTATCCACCTCAAAGATTATTGGGATGACCCTATTACTCACTGAATTACACACACATGCATACATTAGCCAGCATCTTTATCCGTCGCAGAACTCCTTCTGGGAAACGGAGAACCGTGAAAAGGGGTTCTAACGAACCTCTGCAGCTACCTCTTCAGTTACGAAAGGCGACTTAATTAACTTGTGACTTAATTGTCACAAGTTCTGTAGTGATGTTTATATTGTTTTGTTTTGTTGGTTAACTAACTGGTTACATCACGCTCTACTAACTGCACTGTATTTTTATGTAACAACCTCGATCTGTTCTAATTGAGATATCATTCTGCAATGATATTGTTGTCTTGAAATTAGATCAGAGACAAGTTGCCACATTAAATGGTTGTGTGGAAAGTAGTTTTCTTTCCCCCCCAAGTCATCTGGCTATGTGTTAAGATTTGAATGCCAGATGGGGGAAATTGTCCTGTTTAAGGGTCTTCAATGAAAGCAGTTAATGATATCGACAATAATGACAATACGACCTAAAGGAAGCACGAGATAGCACGCCAGTTCTGCATTTCTTTACGCACATGCACAGTGTGAAGGTACAGGTTTGAGTTCAAATGGAATCAGGCTGTGCATGTACACAGTGAGACCAAAGACCAACCAGAGGAGAAGAACAGAGAGAGAGTAGCACGCTGGTGAGATTAATCTGACCTTCACAGGCAGATGGCCTACACAGGTACTGCTGATGGTGCTTTGTGCAGGATATATACCTCATAGCAGTGCTGTTTAAAGTAAAAGCTTACTAAACGTGAGTGTTCCCAACTCGCTAACTACATATGGTTCATATGGTTCATATGATACGTATGCTACGTATGGTTCATATGGTACGTATGGTACAGATGGTACAGATGGTACAGATGGTGCATATGGTTCATATGGTACGTATGCTACGTATGGTTCATATGGTTCATATGATACTTATGGTATATATGGTTCATATGGTACATATGGTTCAAATGGTTCATATGGTACGTATGGTACATATGGTTCATATGGTTGTATGCGTGCTATATCCCCATCATTGATCAATGCTATGCACTTTCCAGGAGCTTGGTATAAAAGATGCTTTACTTTGTTATGTGGCTCTCAACCATTCTTGCGTTGCCATGGGAATGTACTCCCTTACCACCCCACCACCTGAGCCAAGGCGGTGAGGAAGTTAAACGTATTCAGACATAAGACACAGTAGGACCAGGCGATTCCATTGCACCCACGTTGACAGACTACAACATGAACTAAGCACAGACTGGGGTGTGACATGACCTTGGCCCCTAGGAGAGAAAAGCCATTTCACACAAGGTTCTGGGAATGGACCAGAGGGTGGATGGACAAGGCGAGGCAATCCCTCATCCATGTTTCGGAACGTGGCGCTTTACAGAGCTCGGCGTTTCACAACGTACGGTTTCTTTACCTGCCAACCAAGATGAGGCCACTGCGGAGTGCTTGGGGCCTAAAGAGCGGAAAGGCAGATTTGTCTCATTCTTACTCAGACATTTCCTGGCTGAACTTGGTATCTCCCAGGAATTGCTGTGATTGCAGGGTGTACCAGACTGAATGGAATGTCCACAGGACCCTCAGTGGGTTTCCCCTTTCATCTGAACTGTCCGGCAATAATCTGTCACAGAGAACACGGCGGCTTTTCGTGCACTTCGACCTCTGTGAAGGCCATACTGAAGTCTCAGAGATGTTTGGTTCCTACACCAGCGAGATAAATGACCCTTCTGCATTGTGTGTGTTTGTGTGTCTTTGGAGAGAAGGGAGATGACTGGATCAGATTTTAACTTTCCATCTAGGGTCTGGTGGACGTACTAAGGCGCTACATTAGCGTTCATGTCTTCTGTTTTTACTTGTTTGTCTGTGCTGGTCAGTAAGTCATCTTTGTCCGTCGTAGTGGCGCTTGTTTTTTTAAAGAAACCAAATGGTGAATTTACACGTTTTGCACACGGTGAAGAACGTTGGTTTTATCATGACCAGGAAATGCGAAGGTGTGTAAGAGTATAATGCGAAGTAGGCCAGTTGAAATGGGCGTGCCTGATTAAAACCTAACATCAGAGGTGTCAGTGCGTCTGTATCTGTGCTCTGAGAAAACCGCTGATTCTAAGAGGACACGGTCTTCTCTCTCCATGTGTAGATTTTTAACCGAACAGCTTGATTTGCGTCCCTGCATCCCTCTAGATTAAAAAAAGGTTTGGTTCTAGGTGTGGGTGCCTGTGTGAAATTATCATGGGCCAGTTTTCACCACAAATGAACACTAACAGCAACGCATGTCAGTTTTTCTTCCTTCAATTTTGTCCCTGGGTCATGTATAAGTACTGTGAGGGCGAACTTGGGGAGGGCACATTTTTTTGTGGATACTGGATGGGTTTGTGAGGAGGGTAATTTGAGTTTACTCTCCAGGCTGATAACCCTGTGTATACAAGGATGAAACTATAAATGTAAACCTTTCAAAATTGAAGTATAAATATTGTATAGAATTTAATAGTTTTTTGGGTTTTTTTGTACTATCTCTTGTAATGCAACCACCTTTCTTCTTGGAAGGAATCGATGTTTGGTACATATTTGTACATAGCACTTACTACTCTCAA
Organism: Hiodon alosoides; assembly: GCA_025775065.1. Taxonomy (NCBI): domain Eukaryota; kingdom Metazoa; phylum Chordata; class Actinopteri; order Hiodontiformes; family Hiodontidae; genus Hiodon; species Hiodon alosoides. Next base: position 4,530 of record JAOYSI010004267.1, read on the forward strand.
TATGTCCAAATTAATTTCTGCTATAACGGCACATTTACTGATAATTATATATAATAAACAAGTACGCACATATTTGAAGAACTTTGTAAATGTACATGAGTTGATTAATGCCTTGGACTTATTTGTTTGTGTTTATTATGTATTTGTACAGATGTGAGCTCCTGTAAGGAAATAAAGCACTTGTTCTAGAACATTCTGATGCATGAGGAAGACGTGTGCGCTCATATTGGCAGTACTTTCATCAGGAATAAAGTTAACTTGACTGACCAAAAAGGATACTACAATAGCTAATGAAAGTTACTTTCTCCATGGAAGGCATGCCTGCAGCTAAAATATTTATAGATTGTTTCAACTTGTGTCCGAAGTCAAAAACCTGGCGATTCAACAATAGCGCCTAACATCAATGTTTATGGAAAACACGGAAAGGGTTCTTTAGACAAGCCATTATACTTATTCGTTAAAGATAAATTGAAATACGGATAGCCTACGTTTTAAAGCGGTGACAGTCGAGCCACGACAGCAACCACGTCAGAAAAAGAAAAAAAATACGACAAGAACAGTGAGTGCACTATAATATTTTAATATTGTTATGCTGGGGACAAATTAAAGTGAACAAAATTTACATCTAATGTTGTCAATTCACCATTTAAGAAAAGTTTTCCTCACAGTGCAAGCAGCTGGTTTACTTTAAGATGGACCTTGCTGACATTTCACTTAAAATACATTACCGGCCTCTAGTGCGGTCTGCTGGAACTGCAGCTCCGAATAAGAACGCTAAATGCAAACACAGTACTCGCAGTGTGGAAAAAAGATCGCTTCGCTGTACCAGATCAAAGTATAACTAATGTATTAATTTTGTATTATAATTCATTTTTCTAAACTGTAAAGTGATTCAGAATGATTTCATGGTGAACGTGTTCGCGAGCACGTGGGTATATGTTCTACAAGCAGGGGGCAGCCTACTCCTACCATATAATGCACAGAATTGTTCGGTTTGTTCGGCTGTTTCATCTGCGGCAAGTTCTGTTCTGTCCTCGCCCACCTGTTGAATAATATACCTGGAAGGTGGCGAATAGATTGCCACTGTCTGTTCCCCAGTTGCTTGGTTTAAAAACGCCTATACTTCGCACATTCGGTCCTAGGAGAGACGAGATCTGTGTAAAGGTCGGTTGATGATCATGTTAACCAGAGCTCTAAACTTGCTTATTTTTCCTGACGCTCACTAAAATATGTTATTCACTTAAGGTGCCCGCACCGTATCTCGCGAAAGCTGGAACATCACCAAAGCCGAAGATTCACAGCATTTCGAATGAATTAAAACATTTAAAAAGCGTGGCTTATGAGAACTATGTCAAATGGTTCTCCTCACCATGACACCAGCGGTAACCGGGTGTTCTGTGCGGTCGGACTTCCGTTGGATGAGACAAGTCACATGACACAAATGACAGGAGTGAAGGTGGAGGGAGTGTCCTTCGAGGTCTCTGTCTCTCATACGGGCTTTTCTAGATCCCTTCACTTTCTTTTGTGTTTTCATGCAGTTTACAGTTCTGTCTGTCTTACTGTTTTCCTTTTAGGGTTTGTCTTTTGAGGGTTTCTGCATCCTTTTTTTAGGCAAGACTCTCATTATGCTGCCTTTCTATTTCAATACGTACAGCTTTTCCTCTAGGGATACTTTAATGTTAAACAAATTCTAATCCACAAAGCAGGACGTGCTTGAGATGGGTGTGTCAAAACAGTGAGTCACCAGGTAGACTCTTTGAATGGAACTAATCTGGCCTAAAAGCACAGCTCCTAAAAGCCCCTAAAAAGCCTGGCCGGTGAACACATAACAATAACAAATCCATTCGTTGCTAAATGATATCACTGCCTTTAAATCAGACTTGAAAAAGCCTTCTGTTTTACACAGACCATATTCTCTGACCACTTCTGGTTTAGAGGAAATTTTCAAACAGTTCACGGGCGCCATGAATTAATGACGTAACATTAAATGTGATGAATGAGGCAGGACTTTATAGACCATGTCCTTTGTTTTACTCTTTGGGACAGGTGAAACACCTGGTGAAACAACACAGATGAAACAACACAGGTGAAACAACCATTTGCACTCCTGGGCATATTCATCTAAAAAGAGTTTGTTTGTGCAGCGAACCGGCCGTGGAGATGTGGTCCTTGTTAGGAGTAGCTCATGTTTAATCTCCACCCACAGGTTAAAGCCGTGTGGATTGTGTTATGTTGGCGCCATAGTATGTGTTTGATCCTGCTGTTGCCTGCACCATTGGGACGGTTTACATAACGTGAGCTGTGGTGGTACAGTTTAATGTTAAATGTTAATATCTGTGTTTGGCTGAGGTACGTCTGGACTCTAATCGGGGTGGTAACATTGCGTTCTTTAGATAAGGATTGCAGCACGTTTTTGATTATAAGATCTGGTAGATTTGTGTTTTGAAAAACGATGCCTTATGTTTATCTGAACTGGGTCGGACCAGGTTGGGTTTGTTCTTTTCTGGAGATCGGGCTTATGACAAAGACATCATGCATGATGTGACCATTTTGATGTTCAAATACGTTTTCACTTTATCAGGGTTGCCAGGCTATAATCAGAAGATCCACGCTGTTACAGGAATGCCCAGCTGCACATAGAACACACAGTTTCTAACGGGGATGTGACTGCGCTAACAGGGCGCTCTGTGGACTGGCATCCTAGCAAGGTCACTACGTACCGGAGGAAACTTTCAAGAGTTTTGTTTCACCACAATTATTTACGAAATAAATTTCTTTCACATGGCAGAAATATTTCAGTGCCCAAACAAAGGTGGCAGAAAAGCCAGACCAACTGAAACGTCCTGTTTGTTTTCTCTCGTCCCGGCGCGTTCGGGAGATTAAATTTAATTTGGTGTAGTTTGAATAATGCATTCTTTATTTAAAAACAAAAAAATGTTTTGTAGGAAATCATGTCAAACTCTACCATCTTAAAAAAGAGCCTATTCACCTTCATTCATAAATACTGTATTCTCTGCAATCTAAACATTGAGGTCTGACCCCAGATTGGAACATGCTTCCCTTTAATTGAGACATAGAGCTAAACTGGGAAGTGTGTAGGAACTGCCTCCGCCCTGAGTTCCCAAACAAGGACATAATTACAGACATGTCGGTGTGAGACTACAGACTGTGGCCACACGCACCCTGTAATGAAGCATGTGTGCTCACACACTGCCGAAAACGGCACTCGCACTGACGCACATAAACACTCTGATGTTGTTAAACATCCGTGTGATGTACACGCACACATGCACACATGCACACACGCACGCCGCACGCATGGACATACACACACACAAACACAGATAAATTCACTGCCTTCTCCAACAGGACAAATAGAGGATCCGTTGACCAAATACTGACTGTTTTCTTTTATTCAGAAACAAACAGTGATAGGAAATACATACTTTAGTTTCAGAAAAGTGTTTTCATGAAAGTAAATAATCAGCGGGCTATCACATCATCGGGAAATGCCTTTAAAGTTCACAATCACACAGACGGCAGCCATGATTAAATATCAAAATAACAGAAATTAAAATCATGGAAAATAAAAAGATACAATGCTTTCTGCCAACCATCATTATTCTCCTTTTCAGCAGTTATGCTTCTTATTAAAATAAAGTAAATAAAAAAAGTTTAAAAGATTCATTTTGTTAAATTAGCACCAATGATATCTCTGCAACAGAATTGCAATTATTAATATGATGTCACTGAAATGTGTAGAGATTGCTGTGATGTCACTGAAACTGTGGAGAGATTGCTGTGATGTCACTGCAACATGTAGAGATTGCTGTGATGTCACTGAAACTGTGGAGAGATTGCTGTGATGTCACTGAAACTGTGGAGAGATTGCTGTGATGTCACTGAATTGTGGAGCGATTGCTGTGATGTCACTGAAACATGGAGAGATTGCTGTGATGTCACTGAATTGTGGAGAGATTGCTGTGATGTCACTGAAACTGTGGAGAGATTGCTGTGATGTCACTGAAACTTGTAGAGATTGCTGTGATGTCACTGAAATGTGGAGAGATTGCTGTGATGTCACTGAAACTGTGGAGAGATTGCTGTGATGTCACTGAATTGTGGAGAGATTGCTGTGATGTCACTGAAACATGGAGAGATTGCTGTGGTGTCACTGAATTGTGGAGAGATTGCTGTGATGTCACTGAATTGTGGAGAGATTGCTGTGATGTCACTGAATTGTGGAGAGATTAATGCAATAGCAATAGCAAGCAGACACAGACATGCACACACATACAGACACACACACATGCACACACACACATGCCCACACAAACACACACACATGCACACACACACACACACACACACACACACACACTCACACACACACAATTATTAAATTTGATGAATTTCCTTTTTTCTTCATCTACTTGATATAAATTTCATCCCTCAGCTAAATAATGGCAATGATTACGATGAAATCCTTAAATTTATTTAAATAAGTTTATCGTTTTTTGGGGGGTTCCTCATTATTGGCGTTTAATATATAAAGTGAAAGCCATAGATGAATAACCTGAGTTTAACGTTCCTTTGTTCTTTCCCCGTGACTACTCATCCAGTTCAGGTCCTGGGTGCGCCCTGTCTGAACCCAGCAGACACAGGGCCATGGTGCCCCCAGCGCCGGTCCATCGCAGCTGAGTTAAATTCTCCACCCTCAACTGATGGTCCCAATGCTTGAGAGGCCGGTTTTATAGGTGTGGCATCCACTGACTGGACAGTGTGCCTTTTTTTATTTAAAGGAAACACCTTTCACATTATCATATCCTCTGTACCTCCTTCCTTCCCCAGAAGTGTCTAAAGATCAAATTTCTGTCCACTGAGTTTGCTAAACAAGCTGAATATCTGCTGTGGATAAATGTGGGGAGAGGGGGTTTTAGTGGTTCTTTGGCCTTGGTATGTGCAACTTTGGGCCCGATCTAGTCGGAGAACCTCTGCAAGGCGTCGTCCCTCCTGGTGCAGCTGCTGTCAAGGAAGCGATCACAGGGAAACTCGATGAGGTCCCCCTCATCGACGGCACACATCCTGGGCCGGCTGGATTGGTAGCTGGTGAAGTCAGTGGAGACGGTGGCGGGCGCCATGGCGCGGAGTGGCCTGCGGGTGGAGTACATTTGGCGGACATGCACGGCCGTCTTCCTGTGTCTGATTCTCCGCCTGAGGCTCCGCCCCACCCAGGTCCCACCCACCAGCAGTAGCAGCAGTGCGTTCACGCCCAGCATCACCATGGTGACCACCCGCAGGTCGGTGCCGCCCCGGCCTGCCGGCAGCGTGACTGCACCCACACAATGGTCCCGGGAGGCCACCTGGCACATGGCCCCGCCCACCACTCCCTCCACGCACACCAGGTAGGTGGTATCCCCACGCAGCTCCTGCAGTGTCACCGAGTTCAGCCCCTCTCGGACGTACACAAAACGCGGGAACCGCGGCGCCTGGCCAAACCGGTCATAGAGCACCCGGAAGCGCACGTCTGAGCCGGGCGCACTCCGGTGCTCCCGAGCGGACCAACCGATGTTCGCCGTACTGGACGACACAAGCTCTACGGAGATGTTAGTGATGAAGTGGCGGTTGAACTGGCAGGGGTCCGTCACCAGGGGGAATCCCTCTCTCTCCTGCTGAAGCAGGTCGAACCTCTCTGCTGTGCCTGGCATGGTAGGGGGCACATGCGAGACAGTGCTGTCGCTAAGTGGTTGGGGATCAGTTGATGAGTTTTTCTTCTCCGCCGGGGACGATTTGGGGGCATTCCTGGCCGGGGATGACACCACTCTACCTCTCTCAGCCTTCCCAGCAGCCCCTGGGGGAGACCCTGACCTTGAGCTGATGGCTTTCTTGGGGTTGTTTTTATGTGTGGGGGATTTCTCCAGCGGTCCTGGTCCGCCCTGGTCTGCCTGGATGTTAACCTTGGTCTCTGGGAATGAGCTCTCCAGCACCCCACCAGCGAGGCTCTCCACTGGCTCCGTGGGCTCACAAGGCCGGGGTTGGGTCCCTGGAGGTCGCAGCTGGGAGCTGTTCAGATAGTCCAGATACTTCCCCCTGAGCACGGCAGGGTACTGACACTGGACAAACACCGTCAGCAGCTTCCCCTGAGAATGAGCCAAGATCATCCACTGCTTAAACTCCACCAGCCTACAATCACAGGTCCAGTTGTTCCCGTTTAAATCAAGGCTGTACAAGACGCTGTTGAGGGAAAAAATATTTCCGGAGAGGCTGGTCAGCCGGTTGTTTTTTAGATTTAAAACCTTTAAATGCTTCAGCTGTTGGAAAGCTAAAGGGTCCACGCTGGAGATTAGGTTGCGACTAAAGTCCAACTCCTCTATTCTCTCCAGGGGGTCTAGCAGCCCAGGGGGGATATCCAAGAGCTGATTCCCGTCAATCAGAAACTCCCTGACAGCTGACAATCCTTTCAGAGCCTCCCTTTCCACTTGAGAAATGTTATTATTGCTCAGAGAAAGCTTTGACAGCTTTTTCAGATTTTGAAAGACGTGGTTGCCGACATGCTGAATTTCATTCTCTGAAAGAAGCAAGGTCGTCAGGGAATGGAGTTCGGAAAATGTAAAAATATTACGAATCGCTTTTTGTTTATTACCGGACAGGTTCAGAAAACGAAGTTTGCCGAGTCTGACGAAAGCGTTCCTGTGAATGTACCGTAGTTTGTTAGATTCCAAATGGAGATAGAGCAAACTCGTCAAGCTGTTAAAAACCGCGTCTTGTAGCGTTTCAATCGAGTTTCCGTCTAATCTTAGCTTTATGACGTTCCCTAAATGTGTGAAGGACTCTGGCGTTATCTTTTTTATGTCATTACTGTTGCCGTTAAGAATTCTTAGTTTTTTCAGAGACTGCAAAGTGCCGCTAGAGATTGTTGACACCAAATTATTGCCCAGATAAAGTTCCTCCAACCTAGAAAGTTTCTCAAACGCTTTGGGGTGGATCGTCTGTATCTGATTGTACTGCAAGTCCAGTCGAATCAAACTGTTAAAACGAGTGAAGTCAAAGGCAGAGATGTTGTAAATAAAATTACCTCCAAGGCTGAAGACGAGGATGTCCTCGGGATTTTGGACGGGGGCTTTGGGGACCGCGCGCAGCCCCCGGTTCGTGCACAGGAGGTGCTGTGCGTGCTGGCAGTCGCAGCGGTCAGGACAAATCGCCTCGGCGTTGAAGACACCGGCCAGTAGCAGATAGCAGAGAGACAGGAATCGTGCCATTCCTGAAAGTTGGAAACACTGACGTTTTCGGCATTCCTTTGTATTCGGTGCTGTTGCCCTACATTGACACTTTTGTAGCCAAAACATACATTTCCGTCTGTTTCCTAGTAACAATGCAAGCGATTTAAACTTAGATATCGGACACGTCCGATGCCATTAAGCACGCTGCTTTAAAGTAAAGTTAACAAAGAAACGCCGTGCAGCAATTCCGTGCGAGTAAATGTTCACCTCTTTACATCTTCATCCCCCAAGTGGTCGTCTGCTGGAAATTACAGACCTCTACAATGCTCCGGGTTCAGCGGCCGAGCACACCTCCCCCTCTCCCTGCTCCGATGATAGGGTCTGTACGAAATCACAACAAATTCAACACGAGTAGCCTACGCTCAGTATTCCGAACTCTGAAATGCCGACGTCTGACGACTTTTTTTCAGAACATCTGGTTGTATAACGGGGTCGGGAAATGCAGAAGGATGCAGACGGAAAGCCGGTCTTCCCACGTTGCTCCCGCGGGCCCGACCTGCTCTCGGACCCGCAGTAATTTGGACAGCGCGAAGTATTTTGTGGGATTCGAGTACAGCGCCAGGGTGAAAGTGCAGAAGTCCTGCTTCATCCACTGGCGAGTTGCCTAGTCAACGGGTATTTAAATGAGTAGTTCTCTTGAATTGAATATCTGTTGTTTCATTTGATGATTCTGACGTTATTCTAGTTTTTAATCATAAATATTTAACAACAACAATAACAATAAGTACACATTTTAACTCGCAAGTAATAATATCTAAATCCCAAGAGGATGTGAGTGTTGGCTAACAATACGCAAAAATAGGGTGGAAAGAGTTATTCGGCCTTATACGGAGATGAAAGGTGGCCAAACAGCGAAAAACGTAGGCTACCCGTTGAACCAAGTTTTCTGAGAATTCAAGTTGTGCGTGTCATTTTTCATTCAATTTGTATGTGTGGCCGGTACAGCTCACTTCCAATCCAGCAGAACTGGACGCCTAGCGAAAAGTGTAAGTGCAAAGGCGAAAGCCAGCGCTAGATGGCTAAATGTGGTACCAAACATACCTGTCCGGGGGTTCGGATTGGAGGGTTTTTTTTTAGGATGCGTTTTTAACCTTTTTGAATTTATAAAATACACAATTAATATGGTAATACAGATAAGTTTATATAGAATACGCCTCGCAAACTCTGTAAATTAAACATCTGCATCTTCTGGGAAAAAAAAATTGCTTGATTAACTTTTAATTTGCTTAAAATGACGTTGGGAAATCAGATCTTAGAAGTTGACTTCAAAATATATCTGTATATTAAAAGCATCGGCCTTTAAACGGGCGACTCACATCTTTGATAGCCTAAAACTTTTAATGTTGTCTAAAAATAAAATATTTTTAACACACTGATTTTTTGGTACATTGCTTATTAATCCAACTTAGAAGAAAAAGAAAACACACTGTTTTAAGATATATTAAGTAAGATGTCTACAATAATAGGAAATTATACAACCAGCTTTCAACAGTGAAATGGGTCAAATTGCGCAAAAATTGGTGACTGTCTGTTCTGTACATTTTCCTCCTTGATCTAGATATTCAAATTGCCAAAATCTAAAACTGATTCTAACTTGATGAACAGTAATCTGTCGGTTTCAAAGTGTCCCGGATTAATCTTACATTAATATATATATAATATCAATATCGATATTGATCTAAAGTTACATTTCCCAATATCTTTTTGTTCTTTCTGTTGTCAAGCACTACACTCACATTTTGACAAAGTAACAATGTTACAAACTAACAATGTAAACCATTTTTTTAAATATATGCAGGATTCTTGGTTCAGTCGTTTTACAACATTCAGGTGTGTAGCTGCTGTCGTTTTACAACATTCAGGTGTGTAGCTGCTGTCGTTTTACAACATTCAATCATGCAGCATTACTGTGATTACTTTCAGGAAAAAAGAATACAAGCTTTTAAATGGCATTTGCAAACGTTTGAGAATGTTAGCTATCCGAAGATAACCTTGTGAATATCCTCCGGTGGAATTGGCTGCAGTTTATTTTCAGTGATAAATTGTGCTCTGTAATGCAAACCGCTGGGAAACTTTCAGCCCCATGGAGGTCATTTCCTGTCTGGGCCTCGGATGAATTAGTTACATCCAAACGCTCAGAAAAGACATCAGTGAGACTGAGTCTCGCGGAGAGCCCCTGGCCCAAGTACAGAGCAGCTCCAGCTGTGAATCCCCACGAGGAGACCAGTTAGAACACAGGTCCACAGACTGCATCTGCGTCTGCAGACATTTGGAGAAGTGACGGGAGCTTGCAAACAGAAGAAAAGCTGGCAGTTGAGTGTGGCTCAGACAACTTGTGACTCAGACAACGTGTGACTCAGACAATTCGTGACTCAGACAACGTGTGGCTCAGAAAACGTGTGGCTTAGACAACGTGTGGCTCAGACAACTTGTGGTTCAGATAACGTGTGGCTCAGACAATTTGTGACTCAGACAACGTGTGGCTCAGACAATGTGAGGCTCAGACAAAGAAGCAGTGACGTGCGGCCGAAAGAGAGAGAGAGAGAGAGAGAGAGAGAGGGAGAGAGAGAGAGAGAGAGAGAGGGGGGGGGGGAGAGAGAGAGAGAGAGAGGGAGAGAGAGAGAGAGAGAGAGAGAGAGA
>JAOYSI010004268.1:0-14446 GCA_025775065.1 Hiodon alosoides
CATGCCATGGGATATGCATGGGTTTTTCCATGGCAGACTGTGTTGACACTGAGCACCTACATTCTGTGTTAGACATACAGTGGATGTTCTCTTGGTATACAGATCAAAAGGTCTGGGCTTTCTCCGGCAAAGACATAATGGCTGGATACCCAAAAAGCATCACCAGTATGGGTCTGCCAAATACAGTCAAGAAGATCACTGCTGCCTTTTACGATGCAACGTCTGGAAAGACGATGTTTTTTGACAACAAGTACTATTACAGGTTTGAGCAACCAATCAATACCAGCACAGCCTTGTTACTCATTTTAAGTGGCAATTGCTAACTAAAGCAATTGCAAGTGTTGCAACGTGAAACAATTATAACAAGGTTTAAACGGTTTAAGTATGTAGAAAGGTTGAGTCACATTTCCATTTCCTTACCACACCTTTCCAAATACTATTTTAGCTATAACGAGGCCACAAAGAGGATGGAAAAGGGCTACCCCCAACTTGTAGAGAGGGGGTTTCCAGGCATGCGAGGAGATGTCACTGCTGCCCTTCAAATCAAGGGTAAGTTACAAATACATCAATGTTCTCAAGCCAGGGTGAAGTCAGACCATGGATTTTGCTTTAGTATTTGTTTTAAAACTGTTTTCCTCACTTACTATTCGTCTAACATTTGGCCAATTCTATTTTCAGAGTATACCTACCTTTTCAGTGGGACAGATATATATGAATTCAGATACGGAAGACTTTCGCGTGTGCTGAAGACAAACTACTTCCTTCACTGTTAATCCATTTTCTCTAGGTGCTGTTCTTAAGATAATGTTAATTGTTGATGCATTGAATTTGTTGATGTTTTAAATTTTAATGTTGGTTGCCAATAGTTTGATATTTTTAATGTGTTTTAGCAAAACTAATACAAATAATTCATGGTTTAGTGGTTTCATCGGTTTGCTTTTACATGCATTTCCAAACTTATGAAACATTGTGTATATTTATTTTTAAATACATTTTCTCAGCTAAAATTAACATCACCATGTCATCACGGTAGAGGTTCTCCAACAATGTTCTCTTTCTTGCTAAATTTGTTGTTCAATTTTTTCTATATTTTTGGCTTCAGTTTATTTTTCAATTAAGTTCCTTGATCCCCATTAAATTCTACTGCTGTAACATTTCAGCTTTTGTTTTTTTTACGGTGGCCCTGAAGTACAAAACACAAATACAAATCTTAAAACAGGATTCTAAAAAAGCAAAGGATTCTACATCATGTGATCTATGGGAGATATGTTCAGATATAGTGTGCAGTACATTTGCATAGTGTGTACAAAAACTGATTAGCATTTTAGAAAAATTGTGAAATGGACAAATTCCACTATGGAAAAATATGGCACACGCATGCAAAAATATTCTGCATGAGAATAAAGATTGCACGGTTTAAAGCTGTGTTTTAGTTTTTCTTTCCAATCTTTACTGGGTTAATTTGATTATTGTAAAGGAATTTAAATTTAACAAAATACAAAACTAATGTCCCTCAGATTCATAATTTCTCTCTCAATTAGGAGGAATGACACAGGTCTAAAGTGATCTGAGGTTGGACTTTGAGTTTGACATAAGGTATCGCCCTGGCGTGGCTGACAAAAATACAGACCTTCTTTCCAGATTGCCCAGAGGGAGTAGTGGTGTGCACTGGGTGGGTTCGGGCCGCAGACGGGCCTGAAGGGAAAGAAGCAGCAGCCCAATGATGGGAGATCATTCATCAGGGGGAGATAGGGCTTTAGCCGGTGCCTGAACTTTTGAATGAGGGGGAGTGGTCCAGGCGAGTAGAGCGCCAGGCTGCTCAGCCCTAAGATATTACATGGTGGAGAGACTTCAGATAAAAAGGGCCTTGGATGGGTGGCCGTGGATGGGAGGTGGACAGTTGACTGGAGGTGGAGAGTTGACTGCATTCCCTGTCTTTGGGTAAAAGCTGGCCTTAAGGTGAGAGCCCCCCTTATTCCCCTCTCCACTGCCTATTTGCTGGAAAAGACCACCTATTCATTGGGGACCCCAGAAAAACCCACATGTACCAGCTTGGGTTGACTTATCTTTTTTCAGGGGAACAGTGCCCATAAAAGGCCTGACAGCCGTCACAGCCACAGTCAAGGCCATGTGGAAGGCTGTGGTTCTCCCGAGAGGCTACTTGCAGACTTGCATGACTTAATCAAAAAGACAGCAGGCTTACTCTCCAAAAAATTCAGTGTCATGTGATTAGACTGTCAACTCCATAGAAATGGTAAAGTGTTACACATAATGAGAGTGAACTAAATTTATTCTGCTTCAACTTGTTTTTCTCTGATAAATAATAAAAGTTTTGTTGAACTTTACACAATCCAGAAGCCTGTCTTTATAATATGACGATTAAATAGCCTAAGACCATAATTGAAAATTGTTAGCTTGTTCACTAGCTAGCTAGTACATTACTGCTGTGGCTAACATATTAATACTATTTCTATTTTCCAAATGCTTTTTCCAAGGGTTTGTATTTCAGCTTAGTAACCATCTATTCATTTAACTGTTAGCTCTATCAACAATATTTTTTCCCAGGTGATTTTGTTTGTTTTACTTTCCATCTATTGCAATATATTCCATATATTGAGTCGAAAACAGCCTTTTTAAGTAGTAGCGTGTATTTGATCTAATTTAGCATTATGTTTTATAATTATAATTTATATAATGTGACAGATGTTGCAGGTGAATTGCTCCATTTGATATTTGTCTCCAAAGCTGAATAAATGAATTGATAAAAACTCTGATTGACTATAATGAAAGAAATCCATTTCTAAAAGTGTTCATTTAATAAACACAGAAAATAGTAAAGCCACATTTACAGTTTATTGCAACAAAGTAAATCGAATTTCACATTCCAAATTTAAATAAAAAGATAAGGGTTCATTCAATGGCTGCAAAAATATAAAAATGAAACATTACAATATGTTATTACTCTTCTTAATACAAGTGCACAGTAAATATTAATAATAATAAAAACCCTGAGTTCTTTGTCTAAAGGGGAATTTAATATTAAAATATATTTTGGTCTTCATTCTCATAATTCCAGCAATGTCTAACATGGCAGCAAGTTGCTGGTCTTCAACGTACGCAGGAGTCTCTTGCTTGTGTAGTGGAATTCATATACCTTTTCTCCACTGAAAATGTAAGTAAGACCTGAAAAATAGTGTTGGGTAAGCATTAGAAAGAGATTTCTTTGTAAAAAAAAAAAGGTTTATGAAACCAGTAGCTCAGTTTCCAACTATGGATGTACGCTGAGGATCTCTTGCTTTAAAAAAACATTTTCAAGAACATCGAATAAATAACCAAAAAAGTTAACAGAACACAATATATAATATGTTAGATTTCCCTGATTCTAACATTCAGTCAGTATTTCAGTCCTACCTCTGACTTGAAAGGCGGCATTGACAATTCCCTTAACGCCTGGGAATCCATCCACTATTCGTTTGGGGAAGCCCTTCTCCATTACCTGTTTGGTCTCGTCATAGCTACAGAAGTTCAAAGGCACAATAAGGAATGGGGCATGTGTCATGAAAAACATCTTAGTACTTAAATCTTGCTGAGGTTAATGTTGCAGTAATGTCAGCAACTAACTGTAATTTACAAAAATTATTGTAAAGTATACTACACATAATTTAGTTTATCGTTTGGTTCCACAAACCTGTAGTAGTTACTGTTGACAAAAAACAGCGTCTTTCCAGAGTCTTCATCGTAAACAGCAGCTGTGATTTTCTTGACAGTATTCGGCAGACCAAAACTGGTGATGCTCTTTGGGTATCCTGCCACGTTATCATAGCCATAGAAGGCCCAGACATTTTGATCTGTAGAGCAAGAGAACATTGAACCTTCTGTGTCTGCCCAACAGAAAACGTTTGCGTACTGTGAAAATAGCCACAATAGCATGATAAAAGCTGGGTATCACTCACCTTTGAAGAGGAACACCCTGTCTGTCTTGAGGCTCTCATAGGCAGCGTCAATGTTGATAGGAGCATCCGGCCAGAAGCTACTGATGAGGCTTTGCTCTGGTTTTGTGCTTTGTGGGTGACTACGCCATAATAACCTGAAACGGAGGTTGCAGCTAACTATTCTACACCAAGTAAACATTTCAGAAGACATAAGTTAATCCTTTTATATGAAAGGAAGTATATTCAGCACTGCATATTTTGCTATTCTAAAGAGATAGAGTGATGAAGAATGCATTGACTTCAGTTGAGATAAATATTTAAAAAAATTCATTTAAAGTCTGTGATGTCTTTTTCTGTATATCTGTCCATACCTGTCCTTGAAGAACATCTGATCTCCACGCAAAGTTGTGACTGCATCCAGGACCAGTTTGGGGTCACAGATGTCAGGGGTTGTTGGAGGGGTGGGGTTAGGCTCGTCTAGATTCACATCGGGGTTTAGCCCTGGTGATCAGAAATATCAAACAGGTGAATAAATGTACCAACAGAATCTTACATGCAACTGATAGATAACGGTGTTTTGAGAAGCTATACAGTACATATTTAAAGATAATCTGTAAAGCATGCACTTACCATAGAGAGACTGTATTCCCTTGATGTCATCCAGGGGCAGGGAGAATCTGTCAGGGTCTGTGTAGCTGTAAATAGGGTACATGAGAGCACCAGGGTCGTTGGAGTGGGACAGTCCCATGGCATGACCAAACTCATGGGCAGCCACCAGGAAGAGGTTGTACCCTACAGTGAAGGCAGAGGAAGCAAATCAGGCAAGAATTCTGTTTCTATTTTCTTACAAAGTTTTTGTTACCAATTCTTTCATTACCCCGTGATTCCTATCCGCTTTGTAATATCCTTGCAGTAGCTCACCATTAGTTGAACGAGAGATAAAGTTCTCATCATCATCAAAATGGGTATCGCCTCCGATGCCACTGGATGGTGCAAAAGCATGAGCCAATATGCCTTCTGGTCCATCAAAAGAATAGCCATCCCCATGGTCTGGAAGGAGAAAGTGCATGATTCAAATGGAAAACCACGTTTATACATATTGTACTGTCTTTGTTGTACTTTGAACTGAGTTAACAGGTCAGTATGATCCAGGCTCAAATCTCAAGAGAAGCAATAACATGAGCAACTTACTTAACTTAAATATCTGGCTATATACATATATATTTGTAAATTAAAATGGAAAAATGGTAAGGAAAATAATGTTTCTCCCTAAATCTATCCATCATCTTAAAATTTCCACCTTAACTTATTAAAATAGCTGAAAAAGTTATGCTCCTCAATTGAAACTGGAGATATATTTCTTGTTGTAAGACTTCTTTTCACTTTGCTTGCCATTTTTTTGTCATATTGGCTCAGAGAGGTTTCAGAGGTTTTCATAACCCTTTTTACCAGTGTTTAGTCAGTTTCTGACTCTGTTTCTGTAATAATATGGCATTATCAGTGTGCAATAAACTGACACCCAGAAACAATTCTGGTAGGCTTGAGTAGACTTATGTACTTAATTAAACCTGTACACTATCTGTACAATATAGTTCAGCTCATTGTAAGCAATACCAATGTCTAAAAATGCCTTGGAAGATGGTACTACCCTTACCTCCCTGTCCAAAAGAGATCATCATGTCCGCAGTGCCACTGTAGATACGGGTGAACCGCAGTGGGGTGACCTTCGCCCACACCTGGAGGGCTTTCGTTAGAGCACTGTCCACCTCAGAGACAGACATGTCTGGAGTGTAGTTCAAAATTCTGGAAGAAACAACAACCATCTGTCATTATCAGGTCCCACCGATTGTCCAATGTTCTAATCTCCTCACTCACAGCAGAAAGCCACTAGTAGAAATGAGTAAACTCTCACCTGTAGGTCACCTTGTTTGACGGCCATTTGAGGTTCCCGGGAAACGTGGCATAATTGGCCACGTCAGGGACCCCACAGCGCGGCTTTTTCATTATCTGCACTGTGTCTGAGTCCAGTGTTCCAGTTACCTCAAGTCCAAAGAACTGCTGCATCTCCTTAAGCTTCAAAATCAACTGGTTTGTGCCTCGATAAACACTGGAAGTTTGGTCTGTCAGGTTGTAGAATTTCTTCAGGTAATTCTATAGCAGGGGTACAAAAGAAAGTTAATTAAACCCTTATATCAGTAAATAGTTGTATCAGTGAATTTCATCTGTAGAAGTTATCATTTAAATGAGCGTGTCATAATAGGACTAAGTATTCAGTGAAGTAATAAATATATAAGCTTACCGTTGCTGCGTCCTCATCTTGTTGTCCTACACTAGGTGGCGATATTGGGATGCAGTAGGCTTTTAATGCCAGACTGATGAAAATACACAAACTGAACTTCGTCATGTCTTCAAGTCGTTTCGTCTTGTTTTTCTGTCGATCCTGTTGTAGTCTAGCTTCTTATATACTGTAGTTCATGGTGGATTGGGAAATATTTATGAGTCACTAGTATGAATATTACATAATCAATTATAAGGAAGGATATCAGGTTTTGAAACGTTTTTGTAACGTAACTAAAGTTTTATGGTCTATATTTTTTATTTCTTTTTTTATTAAAGTACCGTTTAAACATTTGACATTTAAATGTGAAGATATTTTATTGAATGGGCTATACTGACAATGCACAATGCCCAACCTGGTAAAAGGTGTTTTTATTTCAGCATCACCTTGCAGACTCATCATTTTTTGTAAAATGTCATAATTTTTTATGTTTGTGGTACATAATGTGTGTAACTTAATTCAACTTTATTTAATTTTACTTTATTTTAGATGGTAAGTTCACACCGGTTTTTTTTTACATAAGTGCACCATGTAATCTACAGTTTCATGAAAAAATGCAATATAGAATATGACACCCCTGCTTCATACTGAAATTACGCAGTGTTATACACTACTTTATATTACAATATACATTTTATATTTCAGAATCTCCCAGACATGGGAAAACTACAGACACTCTCTCAAAATGTTCAAGTTTAATTTCGACATCATTTTGGTGAAACTTCCTACGAATTGCTTGCAAGACCTTCTTCCGGATGGGCACGGAAATGCAGCCCAGAGCGAGCCACTTTAGACCGGCTCAAACACATAAGAAACCTGGGCTGCCAGCGTGTGTTCCCTATTCACATAGCAGCATACTGATGAAATACTCTGAAAAAAACCCAATAATATACACAAAAAAACTATAATTTAAAATGTACCGGAAAATGTATTGATGTAATGAAATCTAATGTTTTAAGTGATTTTAAAATATGCATTTATAATCAGTTCATATCACTGGCTTTCAACTGTTTAGAGCAGTGGTTCTCAAACTTTTTTTGTCCTAAGGCACACCTTTGTAAATTTTTTTCTCAAAATTAAATATGCTGCCTCTGAAACACAAATCAAAAATGAAAAATAAGCTTGAAACCATATTTTAGCAAAATAAAACAAGATTTTATTGTTAATTATATGCTAACTCAATTAAGTGCCAACAATGCATGTTTCATTAAGTTTCATTATGAGCACTAACCTAAGGCCAACAAGGCAACTTCACACACACACACACATTAGTAACAGAGGCTTCAGTGATGTAAGAAAATAGTTCTACACACAAGAGCGTTTTAGGGACAAAAATCAGAAAAATGTGTTGAGAATAAACCTGAAACAATGTCTTGAGATCTGGTAACCGTATCAGCGCAATAATTGACTCAAGCCCGCTTCGCGTCGTGGCCGCATTACCACCTCAGGGTGTGCGTTCATTTTCAAGAATTCAACAGTCCATCGTCGGTTATTCCTTACGCAAGGACAAATTCCACGGCACACCGGCCCACCTCCCAAGGTACACCAGCGTGCCGCGGCACACCATTTCAGAACCACTGGTCTAGTGTACTATTGGGAGATTATTGCCCTCATATAGCACTGTTGCATCCACAGGAGTCGGTATACACAGCCAGTCTTCCGCCAGGGGTTTAAGATACCCCTCCTCTATCTGCTTTGCCTCCTCATTTTATCTGAAAGAAATCAAATACTCACGAGAATACTGCATTTATAATCCTTTATCTCAAGAGTTCTGAATGGAGACCATGTCTTTAACTTTCACATGCTGAGCTCTTCTATGTCGAGGATCCTGGGCATGTTAATTAACCAGCTAAGTCAGTTAAGATTTTGCATTTACAGTGACAGCCACTCTGTAGTAATACGATGTGGTATTTCTGTGCATTCTGTGTTTGTCACCACTGTACCTACACTAGAACACCATGCCAGCGTGGGTCCACGACACCGGATTCCATTGTCCTGATATCGACTGCACCACTAGAGTCAGTTTGACCACATCAAATACATATTTACTCTCCAGTATTTACCAGTGCTTTATTTGTAGCCTTGGGTATTAAGAAAATCATTTAACTGTTTATTTTAGTTATTGCACTCCAGTATGATTGTATGTATGACTCCATGACATGTCACTGAAAGGAAGGGCCTGCAAACCCCAGCATTAATTCCCAGTACAGAAAACTGTCTGCCGGGTCTCTTGGAAGTGAAGGGCTGGGTTTATTAAACCCAAACTCTGAGATGTGCTTTGGGAAGCTGTCCAACAGATCCAAGCTTCTCAGGGCCCAGTACTAAGACCTGTAATACCAGCAAAAGGCATCTCCATAATTCTGGATACCCCCACAGCCCAAGGATGTGTTCGCCACATGGATCTAAAAGGAGGAAATTACTCATGTCTTAGTTTTTTCGGCATCTAAGCGTCACTTCATGAAGACAAATAAAAACGATTTCTTACATTAATTTATCGGTCTTTAAAGTAAAAGAACTCTTGCTGCACTCTTGTGAAAGTGCCAAAATACAGTTTGGAATCACACTGGTTGGGAGCTATCGGGCTTTTTTTATGAAATCAGTAACACAGCACTCAAATTGCGATTGATAGCTATATCGGGCAACAGAATATGATGTTCATTATTAGTATAATAAGACAATTTAAATTATGACAAATTCAAGTTTCTAGTCTGTGAGCCCTTCAGAAATGTAGGAGATTCCAGCTGATTTCAAACGCATTGACTCATAAACTTCTCGAACAACTAGAACATCCTGAAGGGAGGTTTGAAAGTGTAATAAAGCCGTATGCCGGAAACATGACAGAAACATAAAAGATAGGGAAAATGTATTAGCGTGCCCAAACTCGAGCGCAGCCAGAACGATCCAGCACAACACAGAGTATCCCTCACAGCTTAGCTCGCCTTCAAAACAATAGGGCTGAATGTTAGTGGGTGACGTAATTCACAAAACTCATGTGGCCCTCACGTCGCTCTCCTTTGTGTCTCGCCGGAAGAGTTTATGCTCCACGCCTCGTCTCAGTTGTGATAATAGTCCCTTCTGTGTCAGCACCTGGCTGCAGGGCATGACTGTGATTCCTCCATGAGTCACCCTCATGGTCTGACAGCACTTTTAAAAACTTTACATTTATAGAGAATTTCTCGCAGTAAACTGCTGTTTTCATACTTTATTTTTTTAACCCGATTTTATCCAATTATCATCAACCAGCAGTGATTAGGATTCAGCGCTCAAAAAGCTCACTGCCTTTGTCCATGCCACTAAACCTCATTATTCAACCGAGCAGCTGCACCGACAGAATTATTTATCACTGTCCAATGGATTTGCTGCCTGGCACTCCAACTGTACAAATTTCAGTAAACCTCATTGTTTAAACCTCAAATGTGAGTGCAGAATTAGCTGATCAAATTAAAGACAAATTACATTCCTTTTCTGACTTTTTAAAATGCCCCCATATTATCAACATCATCATTGCATGAAATGTTATTTCAAAAACGATTAAAAAAACTACAAAAAGCAAAATCACATTTGTATGATTGAAGTTGAAGTGAATCTATGGATAGACAGGGTTTTCAGAAAAACAAACCGATTCATCCATTTTACAAATTGTCTGAGAACCAAAGGTTTCTGAGGACGGATCTTGGTAAATAAGTGTTTATAGTGAGGAAACAAGGTATTGCCCAATGTGAATAGAGGACGAAGTGTGTGGGAACATCATAATCAAGTAATTGTAAGTCTTGGAATGACCATACTGTAGTTGGCTCCAGTTAAATGAGAATGTGGATTCTCCTATTGAATGACTGCCTGGCAGAGACAGTGGCGTTATAGATAGTTGGTTTAGATTGGAATTTTTTTTCCATCGTCTTTAAATTCATATTCTTTTCTACCAAGCTCCTCACAGCGATTAAATGAGCTTGTTGAGTGTGCTTAGATGCCAGCAATTAAAGAGACACTAAAAGTACCAGCCTGGTTGGATGGAGAGTTAAACTGGAAAAGTTGGGTTTGATGGCTGCTGAGTTTTGGGGTTTGTGCCTCTTTAAAAGTTTGAAAGTTTATTACTTAAAATGGTTGAAATGCTATTTTATTTTTGCCTCTCGCAAAGATTGGTGATTGTTTTTGAGTTTCTCCTCTTCTGTTGAGTTTCCTGTTTCGCGTAATTAGTGTTGTTTTAATCCCAAATAAAAGGCCTCCTAGAAACCTCCGCATACCTGTCTCTACCCACCTCTGGACCTGGCACGCCCAGGTGTGCTAAACACTCACTCTACTGTAATCATTTGGTGACAGGTGTTGCATTGCTGATTATAATTTGTTGCTCTGTCATCCATGACACCCTGGTTTACAATTAGTGCTGCTAGTTCCTCTGTCGCATTTCCTGAAAGCCGCAGAGGGGAAGGCAAAAGCCAGCTGTACGGCAACAGGACAAACATACACCAGAATTACTCCATGTTTCTTCCCAGGCAAACCTCTCCATCTGCTTGGCCATCACTACATGTTTACACAGCATGAGAATTAGAAGCCAAACGTAGAAGCCTAAACTTAGTAGAAAGAACAATACTCAACGGAAAAATATTCAGGTGGTCCATCATCCTAACTCTAAAAGGAACAAAGGTGGTTTCGAAGCTACACTCAGATCCAGTTTGGCCAGTAGGGGCCCCCCAAACCAGAGGGTAGCCGTTGCACAATTTTGTCTGTCCTCAACGCTCTGTAAATTGGTAGCATATTAAGGTTTTCAGTGTTTAGTTAACTATCTTAGTAAGTGGAAGACATTTTTTATTCCTTATTTTCACCCTCACCCTCATGGTCTGACAGCACTTTTAAAAACTTTACATTTATAGAGAATTTCTCGCAGTAAACTGCTGTTTTCATACTTTATTTTTTTAACCCGATTTTATCCAATTATCATCAACCAGCAGTGATTAGGATTCAGCGCTCAAAAAGCTCACTGCCTTTGTCCATGCCACTAAACCTCATTATTCAACCGAGCAGCTGCACCGACAGAATTATTTATCACTGTCCAATGGATTTGCTGCCTGGCACTCCAACTGTACAAATTTCAGTAAACCTCATTGTTTAAACCTCAAATGTGAGTGCAGAATTAGCTGATCAAATTAAAGACAAATTACATTCCTTTTCTGACTTTTTAAAATGCCCCCATATTATCAACATCATCATTGCATGAAATGTTATTTCAAAAACGATTAAAAAAACTACAAAAAGCAAAATCACATTTGTATGATTGAAGTTGAAGTGAATCTATGGATAGACAGGGTTTTCAGAAAAACAAACCGATTCATCCATTTTACAAATTGTCTGAGAACCAAAGGTTTCTGAGGACGGATCTTGGTAAATAAGTGTTTATAGTGAGGAAACAAGGTATTGCCCAATGTGAATAGAGGACGAAGTGTGTGGGAACATCATAATCAAGTAATTGTAAGTCTTGGAATGACCATACTGTAGTTGGCTCCAGTTAAATGAGAATGTGGATTCTCCTATTGAATGACTGCCTGGCAGAGACAGTGGCGTTATAGATAGTTGGTTTAGATTGGAATTTTTTTTCCATCGTCTTTAAATTCATATTCTTTTCTACCAAGCTCCTCACAGCGATTAAATGAGCTTGTTGAGTGTGCTTAGATGCCAGCAATTAAAGAGACACTAAAAGTACCAGCCTGGTTGGATGGAGAGTTAAACTGGAAAAGTTGGGTTTGATGGCTGCTGAGTTTTGGGGTTTGTGCCTCTTTAAAAGTTTGAAAGTTTATTACTTAAAATGGTTGAAATGCTATTTTATTTTTGCCTCTCGCAAAGATTGGTGATTGTTTTTGAGTTTCTCCTCTTCTGTTGAGTTTCCTGTTTCGCGTAATTAGTGTTGTTTTAATCCCAAATAAAAGGCCTCCTAGAAACCTCCGCATACCTGTCTCTACCCACCTCTGGACCTGGCACGCCCAGGTGTGCTAAACACTCACTCTACTGTAATCATTTGGTGACAGGTGTTGCATTGCTGATTATAATTTGTTGCTCTGTCATCCATGACACCCTGGTTTACAATTAGTGCTGCTAGTTCCTCTGTCGCATTTCCTGAAAGCCGCAGAGGGGAAGGCAAAAGCCAGCTGTACGGCAACAGGACAAACATACACCAGAATTACTCCATGTTTCTTCCCAGGCAAACCTCTCCATCTGCTTGGCCATCACTACATGTTTACACAGCATGAGAATTAGAAGCCAAACGTAGAAGCCTAAACTTAGTAGAAAGAACAATACTCAACGGAAAAATATTCAGGTGGTCCATCATCCTAACTCTAAAAGGAACAAAGGTGGTTTCGAAGCTACACTCAGATCCAGTTTGGCCAGTAGGGGCCCCCCAAACCAGAGGGTAGCCGTTGCACAATTTTGTCTGTCCTCAACGCTCTGTAAATTGGTAGCATATTAAGGTTTTCAGTGTTTAGTTAACTATCTTAGTAAGTGGAAGACATTTTTTATTCCTTATTTTATCCAAACCCTTAATTTGTGATTCATTAATTAGTTAGTAACTAACTCTACTTGTCAATTATTATACAGTCAATCCTTAAATTAAATAATTATTATTATTATTATTATGATGCAATCTATAATAACAAATAATCTGATATTAAGATTATTTGATGTGAGAGCTAAAACAATTCAATTTTGGCAAAGTTTGCCTACTTTTGTGTAAAAATAACTTCAATGACATCACACAGAGATTTCTTACATTTCTGGCAAATTTCCCTTCTGGGTTAAACACATCATCGGCAAAGGCTGTCCTGGTTCTTTTTACGTTTATACAAAGGGGATTAACTGGTAATTCTCTTAATACTTATCTATTCTGTTCCACAATTCAGACAGTTCAGATATTCTAAGACCACTAAAGCAAACATACAACCAGGCAGCTCTTTTCATTCCACACTTCCACACATGAAACACTGCAGTGGCTTCGCAAAGCCCACAACCATCGCCCAGGTTGCGATCTTGGAGCTCCACACTGGCACTGCCAGAAGAGCTGAGTCACACTGGCACTCATCATCAGGTGGGACAATGTGGAGGCTTCCTCAAGGCAACGGCACGTTTCGTGACTCACAGGTTTCCGGCTCTACCCACCCAACACCGACCACAGACGAAAGGAAGGTAAGGTTTAAACAAGTTATTAATGAAGGGACCATTCAAATTGACTTTAAACAACAATATAATAATACACAATGTCTGGCCATTGATGGAATCAATGGAATCAAACCAAATCATTAATAGAATACTGGTAGTGTGCGTCTCATAAACACAATCACTTGGAGCAATGACACTGCAGACGAAGTCATATTGGCCTGCTGTCATCAAGACCTGGCTCTATCACTTCACGGTGGCCAGGGTGGCCACCATCTCCATTGTAATCTGCTGTCCACATGCCAAGTGACTCTACAAGAGAATTACTGAGTGGCTTTCCCTCTCTCCTGTTCCCAAAATAACAACACACGTCTCGCAAGACTGCAAAGAATGCAGCAATGCTGTCGGCTAATAAATAAATATACAATCCAAAACAAAAATACAAAAATTAAACATCAGAAAATCCACAAAAAAATTTATAAATTTAAAAAAATTTAATGAGGAATATTATTCTAGCAAGGGAGAGAGCGACATTAACAGTCATGCCAAATCAACACTGTCTCTGAAATTAAACCCTGCCCCCCCTACTTTTCAAGAGTACAACCCCAAAAAAACTATATAATTTAATTAGTTGTTATCAATTATATGTTACACTTACAAAAAGATAGGACAATAGTATGTTTCGTAACTTCAGAAATCTTTTCTAAAATAAATATGAAGATTTTAACGATGAAGGCATGTTTCTTTTTTACTACACTCAAAATACTTTATGAGAAAAATGTTGACTATTAATAAAACAGGAGATGAAACACACTTGTCTTTGGATGTATAATTCCAGAGATAACAAATGAAATTTTCTGAGATGATGATGCGTGCCTGCTTTGTGAAGTGTCCAAATTGCGCAGACTGTCGAGGACGAAATTCTATCTACTCTAGTCCTCGCGTGTTCTTTAATGAAGTGATAGGAGAATGTTTTGAAGTTTTCACTCAATCAGTTTTATTTTAACACCAGCATAGAATACAATGATTATACAGA
>JAOYSI010004269.1:0-14446 GCA_025775065.1 Hiodon alosoides
TCGCCAGCCGAGCCATCTTATATTGTATTCTGTGGGTGCTGGATGTGGAGTGTCATGACTGGCGAGAGAGAGAGAGAGAGAGAGAGAGAGAGAGAGAGAGAGAGAGCGATGCGAAATGAAGAACGCAGGAAGGGACCACACAGAACGTGTGGATCTGTGAAGACGACAGGCTGTCTTCCTCCATTCCCCTCCGCTCACTTGTCTTATAGGTCCTCTCGCACAAGGACTAATCCTGCTGCTCTGCATGCAGTCGGGGCTGGGCTTGTGAAGGTTCCGTGAATTAGCTCTCCGTGGCGAGAGACAGAACCACCACAATGCATCACCGGGTCCGGGTTGCCTCTGGTTTAGTCAGATGTCCTGCGGGACCTGGTCTCGGGCATATGGTTGGGGCGCTTGATATTTATTGTTAACCCAGGATCTGTGTTCATGAAACTGCTGGTAGCAGCTGAAGTTTAAACAAACCCAACGGCCAGCACTAACTTTCCTTTCCAAAAGGTGCAACAACACAACTACACTACTTTGCTTATCGGTAGAAGCTGTGGAAAATTCTAATTATGTTTTGACATTAATTAGCGAGTAGCTCAGTTTGGAGGACTGACAGTCTGGGCTGAATCTTCATATCAGAATTCCTGTACGTATCACAGATTTTTTTACTGCTAGGTTGAGCTGGGTTTATTTCTAGTTGTGCAGCACAAATGTAATGTCGTAATGTAAATGATTATGATCATTTAAACCAGTACATGTACATAGTAATAGGAATTGTTATGAAAAAATATTATTTGTTCATGTACTATTAAAATGTGCTTCAGTCCAGCTTAGTTTGTTTTAGTTCTGCACACTAATTTCAGGCCCAGCCCAGATAAAACACAGGCCCCGAGCTGTCTAAACCCAATAGTAAACGTTTTTTGTTTTTTTAACTACGCTTTACTAGTTTCCCTTATCGTGGAGACCTTCATCAGCTCAAACGCAGCCCCTCACCCTGGCTTTGTGGGGGTGGGGGTGGCGGGGGTGTTGACTGTTGACAGATAGAAGCTTCCAAATGTGGGGCCAGGGTGACAGGCAGCCTCTGCCTGTAGGTCAGTGTTCGGGGATACCTGATACAGTCAGGGCGGCCCCGAGTGGGACGGACAGAGCTCATCCAGAGGACTTATAAAGGTGATGATATTTTTTTGTCACCCCTCAGCCGTGTCATTAATATATCATATGAGCAGCGATTCGGTGACACCCTTCACCTCTCCCATGAAAGCCTACCTGGGGCCTAGTGTGTCTGCTGTGTGATTATTTCCATGACTGGCGTCTTCCACGTCTCCGCTTTCCCCCAGTGAGTGTGGTGACGGCGCTGCCTCCACCCCCCCCCTCTGCTTTGGCCAAGGTCATGGAGCTGCAACAGGGCAGGGTTACTTAAAACAGGGCTGGCTTAACCATTAAAAACACTCACACACAGTCACACACTCACACACACAGACGTACATAAATTGAATTATTTAACGCAACAGGTTGTGCGTGCCGATAAATATTTTTTAAATGGATACATAGAGATTTACACACAGACACACTCAACCATTTACACATTTACACGCAACCACAGTGGGAGTTCTTTCTAAAGGGCACATTTGTGCATGGATTTGGGCAGGGAGGTACAGCCTTTGCCCTTTTACACACCGTTTTACTACCAATTTCCCCCAATTTCAGTTAGGAATCCCAGTCCTCGCCTAACCCTGCGTCTGCTGATTGTCAGTTACTTTCGAGCCCTTATCATAAAACTTTTCACCTGTTTAAGAGTTTAAAACGAAGGCAAAGGTTTTTGAAGAAGCTCATTGTTAGTTTACTGGATTTGAAAATTACTGGGTCACATGATTATTCAGGAGTTCTCTGGGAGTTATCCTGAAGTTATCTGTCCTGCATGGCTTAGTATTTTATACACAATATTTTAAATTTGTCTTCAGGTAAAATACATTTATATATTGACAGGGTTTGTGCATTTATGGCCTAAGGCATTTTTACTTGTGATTTTCAGAAACTCCACATGATGGCGCCAATCACCCTTCTTCCACAACCACATAAAACAAATAAACCTCAACTGAAAGTTACTACTCAGCTTGCCCCTCGAACCCTAGTCTTAATATAAATCGCTCTTAACTTAAGCATTCTTAATTCAGCATTTAGAATACTTCATTCTATTCAGAAGAGTAATTGGATGTCGTTTGGAATGACGTGTCAACTGATGCGTTACTGAACGTGTAACATAGCCCTCGACTTTCATCCTTCTTTCTCAACGTTCCTCTGACTCCCCGCCCCCCAGGTTCCTGCAGCTCAGGTGCACAGCTCACGGGACAGCGTTTGTCATTGGTTGGGTCTGGGACGCAGCACAGGGGAGGGAGAGTTCTGCCTCGCACGCCAGCAGACAGCTGGGAGGTTTGCCCGTGGGCCCCCGTTGTCACGCAGCCAGATTCCAGTAGAAGACCTCAGGACTAGTCGGTCTGTAACATGAATCTGGTAAAAAAGCCCTGACCACCGCAACACGTCCATTGATTGGCGATGCCAGAGAATGACTGGAACACATCTTTTGTGTGTCGTGTGACAACTAGGAATAGCTTGTACCAGGCGAGCGTTGCTTGAAAGACATAAAGGGTTTTATTCTGCTACAAAGACTGTCTGTAAATAGCCTGTAACTTTGAGGTGCGATTTGACTCTCTTTATATGATAAATGTTATCCCAAATGTGTTTGTTTCTAAATTTCTCCATGATAGATAAGACTATTTTACAAGACAGGTTTTAGTAATTAATTACAAACATATAAGGAATACGCATAAATATTTACATGTCTATATATAATTTTCAGTATATATCTCACACACACACACAGTACATATCACACACACACACACACACATATATATATATATATATATATATATATACATATATATACACTTTTTCTCAACTTTAGAACTTAATTTTATTGATAGGAAAATTGTAGCATAATGTATTATAGGGAGAAAGTTATGCGTTAATTGTAATTCCATGTAAATATCCAAAACTAATATATTCTAAGACATATTATGATCAAGTGAGGAAGATGGCGTACACCAAAAGGTGCATATTATTTTAAAAAGTTGGTACATAATTAAACATATGCGTACAGGGTTATAGATAAGAAACTCTTCTTTATTGATTTATTAAGTTGTCAGGAAATCAAATTGGGAATATTTTAATGAGTATATGTAAGAGAACAGTTCTACTGCACCGTGAGGACTGCCCTCTGGAAGGACTAAATCTATCCATAAATGTGATAAACAGACTCCAAAAAGCTGAATTAAAAAAGTTTGTATAATTTTAAATCACGTATACACAGTGATGAGTCTGAACACGTAGAAGATTCATTCATGTTAGACCGCTTTAAAAATGTCCAGAGAAAACATCAGATATCAAATGTTGCCGGTGTTGTCGTCTCCTTAAAATGTTGTTGATTAAAAATGATATCTTTAAACACAGATACATACATTTTCTCAACTATGTTAAGGTACAGAAACGCTGTTTGATATTACATTTATCATGGTCTGTCCCCTCATCTAGTTAAAACCGGGTTTTAACATGTCTGTCTGTTAACTGTTCTCCATGAAATCACATACATTTACTTAAAGGAAAATGTTTCTAAGCCGAATATGCATAGGTCTTGTTGCTTTAACTCCAACCATTTCATCAGAATTTGAATAAATTATAGCCATCTCTACACTCACGAGTGTCATCTCCTTCAATAAATAACACCTGTGGAAAGTAGCACAGTTAAAATGAAGTCATTTGCTTTTATTTTCATTCAACGTCACTAACCTTATATATTACTTTACATCTTTAAAAAAATCCAAAAAAACGATTTGTGTCTCCTTAATTGCCCAGGGAATTATTATCTTTTACAGCCAAACTGGATTTTCCAAGGCTGAGGCAGTTAGCAGGAGAACTCTGTGACGTCAGCCTTCATTAACAAGATTTAAAAAAAACAAAAACAAAAACAAAAACAGGAAGCAGACTCAGCAACTAATAAGAGAGAAAGGGGCAGTTCAGCTCCAGTCCTACACTAGATTCCTTTCCTAAACTGAGACCACCAACAGGTGGCGCTCTTAGACTCTCTTCTCAGCGCTTTTCCAGGCATTCCTGCAGGGAAATTAGGTAAAAAAACGAACTGAAACAAACTCTCAAATGAAATGAAAACGAGAAAATAAGTCCATGCAATGTTTTGCAGTTGCCTTCAGCAGTAGAAAGTAAAAAATAAAAAATAAATCTTTTTTTTTTTTTAAATACTATTATGAAGACCTGATCCTCCTCTTCACCCGGTCGTAACGCTCTCTCTTACTCAGAATGTTCCGACGTGACTTTGTCTAGTTTCGTCTCACCCTCGAAAGGCCCGAACCAAAGTGTCTGAGCCCAGGCCGAGTCTGCATTCTGCAGGCTTCAGCGGACGTGTCGGTTGCCACGGCGGTAGAGTAGCGAAGCGGACTGCCATAGCTCAGTCTTTAACCAGTCTGTAAATGTGGTGCTGGGCACCGTGCTCACTGGTCGACACCTCGAAGACGTAGGCCACGCACAGCAGCGTCTCCAGCGTGTCTCTGTTCGTCACCACCTGTGGAGAGAAGAGGAGACAGAAAGAGACAGACTTATAACCCTGCGGGGGGAGGAGGCCCAGAGACGCACAGCGCTCACGCTCTCCATACCCGCTCGCTGAGGACCGGGAGAGCGAGCCGCTCGCACCCTCCACCGCTGAAGACCATACAACCGTCCGTCTCGCTTTCAAACGGTGACCGCAAAAGACCACAGAACTGCTATTTTCGCTGAGAACAGGAACACCACACGCCCGTCCTACCCACTACCCCGAGCCTGAGAGTTTCCTCCCTCGAGAGGAAAGGGCAGAGTGAGACAGGATCTGAACGAGCAGCAGTGCCCTGACTACACCACACCAACAAACAAAACTTCAGTCCCATCATATCAGCATCCCTCTAACTGGGATCTCCTCAGTAAGGTCTAGCACGGGAAATTGATTGCGAGATCATTTTAAATAATAAAATTATATAATAGTGGACTAAGTTGCCTAAAAAAGATGGAAGAGAACTGATATAATTTTATATTACATTCCTGGGAGGGGGGGGGGGGGGTGTTAAAATCGGCAGGGGTGTCACTCGCTTGTAGTTATCAAGCATCGCCTACCGGGTTCCCAGGCCTGCAGGCTGACAGTACCATTGAGAGGGACGGGCCTCTCCTCTCGTGTGGAAAAAGAGACGGGTGTCTCGAAGGGAACTAGTCTTACTTCCTCACCCTCCTCGTGTGGCGGTGGGAGTCATAGTGACGAGCCGAGATGCTTTGGAACAATTGCCGATAGCAAATTGGGGAGAGATAAAACAATAACAATAGATAAAATAAGATATCTCAACATTGTCATTATATCTGATAACCAGGGAGGATCCGGCCATGACCAGGGAGGACAGAGTCATGACCAGGGAGGACACAGTCATGACCAGGGAGGACACAGTCATGACCAGGGCCCTGATAGACTTTCTCTTTTCCGACAGTGACGCCCTTTGTCACGCTGAGTTAATGTGAGCCCAATCGGCCCATTCAGAGGGGATAGGCCTGGCCGTATGGAACCTCATTGTCTGTTGTTTGGAGTGAATATGACAATTGTCCCCTGGCTCTGAAGTGTTGTGATGCAGAGGCCCCCGTTGCCATGGCTTCCTCTGCGCATTGACAATTAAAAAGGGATTACACTCGCAATATTCCAATTAGCCTGGTCCCATTGAGATGGCCCCTCATGAGACGGTGACAGTGAAGCGTTGAGCTGCCGACTGACTTAAAGACAATTTAAAGGGGCGATTCAGCAAATATCCACGCTTCACCCTCGCCTGTCAGCACTTTGGTCCAGGCCAGGCAACCCGTTCACAGTGCTATCCGCGTTCAGTTGGGCACAACCGTATACAAGGAGGGGGCACTCAGTTTGCTCAGTTTGGCACAGCGCACAAGGCGGGCAGAGGCGGCCTGATCTATTTGTGCAGCTGGGTGTTTACCGTACCTATTCAAGTTCAGTGCATTTTATCAAGGGTTAAATAGCAGTGCTGGGTGTTTGGCTTTTCGCAGGCGAACTTCAGGTTAAAAGTCCGAGAGCAGCCAGGAGCCCTGGAAGACGCTGGTCTGAGATCAGTGCGAGGGGAGCGCGGGGCGTCACCTGCAGGATGGTGAAGTTCTCCAGCACGCTGTTCATCATGTACTTCTCGGGCAGGTGCTTGAGCTTGTGGATGAAGTTGATCATGTACTCGCACAGCGGGGAGCGGTGGATCCGGTACACGTGGCGCCCGCCCTCCAACCGCGCATACTCCGTCTGCACACACAGCGCACAGGACAGAGATGAGCGGGCACCGCGGCGACCCAGACACGGAAAAGGAAACAGGGCACAAAGCGCATTAGGCGACGGTTCGAATGGGAGGATAGGAGATACGTTTGGTGTGAAAACCACAGCCGCGTGTAGCTGCAGAAAGCATCTTCAGTAAGGGGCCGTGGGGAAAAAATATTCATTCTTAGTCAATAGTCTTCCGCGTCATTCTGGATGATAAAGGACGCAATAGCTTTTTACGAGGAAACGCGTAAAAAAATTAATTTGAGAGCTGTCAGGGGCGGTTCAGAGGCCAAGGTAAATCATGGCGGTGTTTTCTCAGGTTGGTGGTACAGAGTCCATTCACCAACTCGAACCTCCATCAACCATCCCCGCCCTCCGCCTTGACAAGCCTAACACTCACTACATGCTTCACCCTTTGTGGGGGGGGGGGGGACTCCATGCGCTCGGCCACAACCCCCTCACCCGCTCCCCGTTACTCTTACCTCCACCTTCTCCACCACCTGCTTGCCGAAGGAGCAGACTTTGGTGGAGGAGGTGATGATCATGTTCTCGGAGCTCTCGTATTGGCTGGAGACACCATAGAAGGAGCTGCTGTCATCCTGGACGTTGGCGCTCAGGTCTGCCTGTGGAGAGGGGGGGAGCAGGGGACAGTTTGAGCTTACACCGCTCTGTGGATCAGTAGCTCAAGGACCGGGCGGGCCGTCGCGGCTCAACTCCGAACTGACTGACGCCTTTACACGACGGCGCAAGCAACGAATCACTTCCTATCGCTATATAATTACCATAACAGTACCCGCAAGGTCTGGCAGATAGAAATCAAGTCCGTTATAAAGTTAGCGGCGAGCGGTTAGCATCTGCAAAGCCAAGCAAACAGCATTGGTCTTGCACTCAGCGGACCGAGCCTCAGCATTCCGAAGCGGCATCGCCAGCTGCCGGGTTGCACAGCCGCCGTCTGAGCCCGTTAGGCGGGGAGCCGGTGACACCTTGGCCATCGAACCGGACAGCAGTCACAGGGGGTTTACCTTTTTACCCCCGCGTCTCCTGCTGCTTCATAACGGCCCCCTAATGCTGCAGGGTGGCCCCTTCTCATTTCCCTTTCATCCTCGCCCCCCTCGGCGTAATCGGGCCCATTCGTCTTCATCTCGGCCTCCCCTAACCCCCGACAGCTCCCGCCTTTAATGGCCTGCGAGGGAATTCATCCGATTACAATCAGGACCCCGCAATTTCCAAATCGAATCACGGGGCCAAGGCGGCTGTGTAACAATTCACAGCGCACGGCTCAAATTTGATTCTGCCGGCACTTCAAAGGCGCCAGACAATCTGTTAGGCCTCGGCCTGGGGCAAAACCAGGGTAGGCAGGGCGGGCCGGGCCCGGGAAATTCAATCCAGAATGCCATCGCTTTGGAGGGCGGCCAGCAGCCTGACACCGTCGTCATGCCAACCCGCGCCTCCAGATCCCCAAAGGGCAGACCTGCGTCTAGCCTGTATTGCATGTCACAGACCTTTGTTTCGTTGTTGTGCCAAGACTTAAATTCCGATCACAAAAACACAGTTAAATCAAGCTTTTTGTTTCTGCATCTCTTGTATTCGTTTTAGAGAGAGAATTGCATTTAACGTACTGTGACACTTCACAGAGTTTCGCCCCGTCAGTTCTTTAATAGAAATTGGAAAGCAGCAAACACGTCTGATTTCAGCCAAGGGGCTATTTATGTTTGTTTTACAGACGCTCGGTCCGGTAGCTTACACAGCCTGACATTTGGTGGAGCAGCTCAGGGTTGTTTCACTAAGCGTGAAGCTCACCTCGCTTATGGTGTGGGGTCTTAGTTCTCCTACAGCGCCGTTGTCGGGACACTTTCTACCCCTCGTGATCCACACATTCTTTCCTCCCCGCTTTCTGGCACGTGATTGGTTATTTAAAAGGGTGCTGCTTACCTAACCATACCTGACCAGAATGAATTTGGTTTTGCTATGAGACACATAAATCAAAACCCCCTAAAGAGCCAAATGAGAAAGCAATGGTTGCCCACTGACATGGGTGGGGGGGTGGCACAGACTTCTGTCAAGGGCCACAGGTCAAACGGGGCCACACCCCTGATTTCCTTCAGAGGTTTGCACTGCGGTGGAATGGTGGACTCAGTCTCAGCGGGAAGAGAGCCGGTCTCAGCAGCACATATCCCCAGGGGACTCGGGGTGCGGGGGGGGCGGGCGGTCTCTATAAATAAGTGTGCGTGTAGGGTGAGCTCAGCTCCAGAGCAGAGGGGACAGGTGCCTGGTCTCAGGTTTCCCACCCGCTGAAAGAGCAGCCCTGCCACTCTCCGGCCCTCCGTGTTGTGTCCGCTGTGTGTCCGCTGTGTGCCCCCAGGGGCCCTGTCAGGCCTACGCTAAAGGCCCTCGCACCACGTGCCTACAACCAGCGACCTTCAAACCTTGACCTGAGGCCCCCCGGAGGTCGTGAACCCCTCCACCCCGCCAATAGAGAGTTTAGCTTTATCTAAAGTTACTCCACGCACTCCACATTGTGGCTGAAGTTCACTGTTAACAGTCCCATGCGAGTACTAATCCATATTCACGAAAGACAACTAACAAAACCCTACAGCAAAACAGCATTTCTCCTGTGTCGTTGAAGTGGCATTAACACCCCTGTGAGTTTTAATCTCACGCACACAATTATTTTATTTTTTTTGTCATGTAATTAACATATTAGTAGTCAAGCAAAGCCTCGCACACTATACCATGCCCCACGAGGGGTGCGCGCCCCTCAGTTTGAAGACCACTGGTCCATAGGGTTTAAAAGGCCGAGGGAGACCTGGGGAGATCCAGCTCGATCTACCTTTCCTCAGAGGGCCAGTCTGCTCTGCATGTTCCCCAACTTCTGGAGCCTGGCAGCTCGCCGTGCGACGCCATCACCGGCGCAATTGAAAGTAATCATCTGCAGACTGGAGTTAAGCGTGAACCCGTCTTACAGTTTAGTGTTTTAGTGGTTTAGGATCTGGACCGGAAACCAGCAGGATCAAGGGACAGACTGCAGGAGGTGCACGGCTGTTGTACCCCTTAGAAGGGCACTTAACCAGCCCCAGTAATGTGTCTGCCTGCATCAATGGGGAACAATTATCAGTTTTGTTAGTCTTTATAAACTTTAGGTAAGGGCTCTGCAAAGTGAAAAACAGACAATGTTGAGGAATTAAGCTCTGAAAAAAAAGAGAGTGCTGCCGTTCCCACGATCCTCCACCCCCCTTGGGCCGCGGCGATCAGAGACACTCACCCAGAACTTGACCAGGAAAAAAGCATCGACGGGCCCCTTCTCAAACATCTCCTTCAGGCCACCCTTCTTCTCCGGGAACTTGTCGTAGATCTGCCGGATGTCCACGGCCTCCAGGAGCGGGTCGCTGAAGGTGGGGTTGGACTGGCCGATGTGCACAAACAGATGCTTGTTATGCTGAGAGGAGAGAAGAGGAGGCATGGCTTCAGCTGTCAGGCGATGGCGTGGCACCTGACCGTAGCTGCTCTCTGCGGAGCCGTTACGGACAGGCCCATGGAGACGTGAGACACGGCCGTACAGGTACAGGTAGAGGTGCCGCAGTGCAGGCGGAACCGAGCGGCTCACCGTCTCCGGGTCCTGCTGGTGCTCCAGGAAGGCCGAAAACTCCAACATGCGCAGCTTGGTGCTGGCGATGCTGCGGCCCAGCCAGGGGGGGGCGCCAGGCGACGTAGACAGGGCACCTGTGCCCTCGTAACCTTCAGGGTGCCGGAGGGAGAAGGGAGGGGGTGCTTTATGAGAAGGGTGGTGCCTGGTGCCGTTTTGGGTTTTTTTAACATCGCAACAACACAGTTAGAGCACTCAAAAGGTTTTGTTTGCAGCTGACTGTTTTAATAACCCAGATATTTATAGTGCTGAATTACAATTGTTTTCCGCAGTCTCGTGCGGGAAGGGGACAGGAAGTCAGACCTGTTATGGGAGGCGGGCCTGATGGTTGCAGGGTGTAGTTCGACTGTGAAAACGGCTTGATGCTGGGAAGACAAGACGGGCGGTCACGATCTGACGCCAAGCCTGGGACACCAAACCCCCACACCAGCCCAGACCCTAAGCCTACAGAATTCAGAAGCCCAGCTAGAGTCTGTGCAGCTTTACACTTCTGCACTTTTAAATCTGCGCCCGTGAACTCCTAATGACCCCTCATTACATAACCTGCCATTCAGGATGTCACAGAAACTCAGGAGGCGTTGCCAGAAGTCCTCTTTTTTTTTTTTCTTCTTTTTTTTTTTTTTCCCCAACTGTTGGATTCAGATAGGCCTGCTTGGCCTTCCCTTGCAGACAGCCGACAGCCGCCCGCGGAGAGCCAGCACGGCACTCAGGCAAGGGAGAGACGCCGTTGGGTCAACTGAAGCACTGAAACACACTGAAGGCTGAAGGACACACACAGAAACACAGAGGGACTTACTCTTCAGGAGCAGGCTGTCCAGGGAGCGCCCCGTGCCAAAACTGCGAGAGAAAAAGAAAAATCACACGCTCTGGGTGTTACTCAGAACATACGAGAAGATCCTGGTTCTCAGAAGAACCTGGAGTCTCCCGAGTAATGTCACGACGCGGCGCATCCAGAAGCGTCATCACACATTAAAACCCAGACGAATCCGCCTGGGCGGCCACTCACCCCGGCGGCAGGGTATGAGGACCGGGACAGCCCCTGCAGCGCCATCTTGTTCTGGAAGGCGGTGGCGGAGATGATCTGGGCGGAGGACATGTTGGCCATGCTCTGGAGGGCCTTGTCTTTGGCCACCTGGTCCTGCAGAATCACAGGGGTAAATGGATAAGCTGTCGCTGCAGTCTGCGCCAGCATCCCATTCGCAGAGCCGAGCCAAAGGGCCCCCCCGGGTGGGGGAGGGAGGAGGGGGGCTGCAGGCTCACGCGGCTGGCAGCACGGGGAGAGCTGCTCTCGGTCAAGGGTACGTTTAACGGTCCTGATGACAGGGTGTTATGCCTGCTCTGTGGCGCCCACCTGCGGGGGCCAGAATTGGGGCCGCGGCTAATGGCGTATCCTGGTGAAAAGAGCGGCGTTGCCAACAGTCGGAGCCTAGGCAACACCATCCTTCTTCTTTTTCTCCGTTTCCGAAATCGCCCAGGCGGGAATCCGGCCCGTTTGGAACTCAACCTCACAATACATTTTCTCATCCCGAAAGAGGCGACTGAGCACACCGTGGGCTTCCCGGCAGATTAAACTGTTTCAAACCACAAACCTCAGGGCTTTGACTGACTGAAATGCTAAATGAAATACATTAATCAGGATACTTACCAAATGTAACGCCTGCAAGGAATGGTACAAAAATGAATAGGTTTTTTTTTGCAGAGGAAAACGTTCACCCTGTGGAAGATAATATAACATCACAGAATATTTTCCACTGTAATTTTCACGGGAGTCAGAGCAGCAGATACCACAGGCGTTAGGAATACCACTATGAAAGGTTTTCACTATTTTTAACTATCCCTGGTCTTTGGTTGTACGGTACTGCCCTGCACTGTGACAGCGGTATATGTTTAAACCCTTTCCTGTAGCCTTTTCCTGCAGTGATTGCTTTTTGGCAAAAACAAGGCCAGGCTCACGTGCAAGGCCAGGAACCACGGGAAGGCAAACCAGTCGCGATTAATCGGACGCCGATTAATTAAACAACCGCAAGAACTCTACTCAGCGGCACCAAGCCATTCCTCACGGCCTCCACTCCGTTCAGGCAGCCCAGCCCAAGCCCAGCACAGCAAGGCCAGTCCGCCCAGGGCAACAGCCTGGGCGAGTACCGGACGACAGTAGGAACCGTCGAGCAGGAAGGAACACAAGGGTGGAACGCCAACCCGACTCATACCTTCAACTTCACCTGGATCTCCCGGGCCTTCCGCCGGGCCAGAACCTGGATGTGGCTGGACACCTGCAGAGGACAAAACACACCAGTTGTTCTGGCAGCTAAGGGCTTTCCTTATGAAAGTTTTATGAGAGAGCAAAGGTGAATTAAATTATGTAGATGAATGCTGAGCCCAAACACAGGTTTGAAGCTTTCAGTGCCAAACCGTTTCAAGTAATTTCCAGAAGACCAGCAGGGGTCACCCTTCCTCTCAAATGTTTATAAATTCACTTCTAACTAGTCCGTCACACCATCCACTTCACTCCACTCCTGCTGGTATTTTAAGACAAAGGAATTAATGGAATGAAAAGTGGGTCACTGCACGTTGATATTAAATTCCAGGGGCCGTATTACATTCCAGATCATTCCGGGTTGTTGTGCGTTCCTCTGCCCTCTCGTCCTAACCAGATCGGGCCTCCACGAGGTGTCCAGAAAAAAACCTCAACCCCACAGCATCTGTGCATCCTTTAAATCACCGCGCAAACTGCGCGTCGACGCACGGGGCTCCGAGCCAGCTCGCCGTTATCCCAGTGACACTTAGCCTTGCCCCGTCTTGGCCATCGCTTTCCCATGTGTCCCAGTTTCCTCACACGTGGAGTTTGTGGCCGTGGCGCCGCAGCTTTGAAGGTTGAAGGTCGAGCCTCATTCCTGTCTCACCTGTTTCCTGGTTCTCGTCTTCCCCGTTCGCAGCTTGATGTATCTGGCTATCAGCTCGTTCCTTCCTGAAAGGATCAAACGGGGCATTGTCAAGCTTGTGCGCTTCTTGAGAAGGCCGTCCATTGGAGTGACAGCAAACAAAAGAGATGTCGATTGTGACTTTATTGTATTGAATTAATTAATTAAATACACCTGTCTTGTTTGATCTTAAACCCTAAACATCTCGACATCGTTACAGCGTAAATGTCACGTGCGTGTGCCTGAGCACGCGTCTGCGCGTGCCGGCGCGTTTGTAAGTGCGCGTGTGTTTGAGCCTGTGTGTGCACGTCCATGTGTGTGCTCTCCGCTCTCCGCTCGGGACTCTCCTTTAGGGCCACGCCGCTGACAGACGGGTCACATTGCCAGAGCAGGTGAATGTGAAGGGCCCAGGGGCGAGGTGCTGAAGGAGGCCTGGCAGCTGCTGTATGTGTCAATGTTTACGGAATATGCCTTTAACCCCCTGCAGTAAATCTCGGCCTTGTTCCTTCATCACAGCTCCAGTTACACGGCGGGGCGGGGCTTAGACACCACACCACCGGTCCTGCTGCTGCTGACATCCTACCCCCACCTCCGACGCACCATCTCAGCTCTGG
Source organism: Hiodon alosoides (assembly GCA_025775065.1). Lineage (NCBI taxonomy): Eukaryota > Metazoa > Chordata > Actinopteri > Hiodontiformes > Hiodontidae > Hiodon > Hiodon alosoides. The sequence goes on from JAOYSI010004269.1 coordinate 13,555, forward strand.
CAACACAGGAGGTCAAAAGGAGCTCCGCGAACGCCGCTGGGAGCCAAGGAGGCCAGCCAGGCAATAAACCTGGTCAGAATCGGTCTGGAATGCAAAACAGCATTTTAAACAAGCGCCACCGTGTGGCGGGATTGGGTTCTGCTCCAGGCTTGAGAAGACAGTGGGAATGCACCTTCACACTCTACTGGGCAGAGAGAGCGCATGGCTCCCGCTGTGTCTGGGGACAGATCTGCCCTCATTTCACATACGGTCTCCTCTTTCTCCTCCTCTGCATTTAACTGCACCTGTTGCAGGTCTTCTGATATACCTTTCAGATATTTAAGAAGCATTTTGCATTTTTCACAAAACTCAACGGACAATAAACTGTGCTTGTCTTTTTTTATACTGCGCTGTGTGCTGCCTGTTCACTTACTTTAAATGACTCCCCACAACAAAATTGCATGTCTCAACTACAGTGCGAAATTCCTCAAACAGAGAATAGAGCTACATTACAGGACACGGGGACAGTAACATCCTGCACTAACACTACTGACCTGAAAAGTGCTTGATACTTATGTGTATATTTTGCAACCCATAACTTGCTTAAATTTGTGAAAAGCGTTCAGCCATCTGAATCGCCACCCCTCTAATCGTCCCCCCAGGCCAGGATCAGAGAAAGGTTCAGGGACAGTGTTCTGGAAGGGGAGGGGCAGATTAGCAAAGATGTGACACATCCACGTCTGGCCTGCCATAAATCTTCCCAGCATGCCCTGCTCATCTCTGGCAGCTGCATGGGCTGCAACGTCCACCTGGGGCATTGCTCACATGACTGGTGCGGCCTTGCTGTACCTGCACAAGCAATGGGACACGAACACACTCTACAGCAACATACTCCACAGAAACCCACTCTACA
>JAOYSI010004270.1:0-14445 GCA_025775065.1 Hiodon alosoides
TGCCCTCTGGCCGCCCCGGGCGGCCGCAGGTGGGTTCGGTCTTTTCCGGGTTGTATAAATGTCCCGAACCAACACCTATGCCCTGGGGGGTCGCCTCTGTATTGCCACGTCCCCCCCCCCCCCCCCCCGCCCCAACATAAAGCTCCAGTCGGTCTGAAAAGCCAGATTGAAATAGAAACAAGGTCAGTGTTGTGGTTTTTAAACGTAGATGCAGATGTTACGATCGCATGTGGCGCATTGGAAACGGAATGCAGTTTAAAATTCAAGTATTCATCAGAAAAACTACGTCGTTATGGATCCAGGAGCTGTTACGGTGCTAATGACTGTATCTCATCTTCATGATAACGACCTTGTAATATAAATTACCAGATAATTAGACAACTGTGAACAAAGTTGCAAATAGGTGAAATAAAACAAAAATCAATTACTGAGATGGCATTGGCGGCTTTGATTTATCATACTCATTTAAGTATTTATTAAATGGATGGTCATAAATATGCTTTTTTGTAAGGTGTGTTAAACATGTGAACCGTCTTGGGTTAGCCTTGATGTCACATGATGTAAATTCTACTTTACTAGCCGCAACTCGCGCCAAAAAATGTTCTTACTGGCCACTGTCTTACAGCTGGCAAAACTTTCAAACCCCCGTGTCTGCCAACGGGGCTTGTCAAGGTACATGGCTTCTCAGTGCCTTCAAAGCATAATCGAGGGCCTCAGACTCTTGTCCATTCCCCCCTGTTCAGCAAACTCTCGCCCTTGGGCACTTCCTCCTCTCTGCGATCTCACTTCCTGATCTCTCTCTCTTTCTCTCTCTCACTCTTCACTTCTTCTGAAACACCTCCAGCACTAGAAAACATCTACTGCCTAACGTGGGTGCACGTTGATACGAGACAGCTGTTCTTTTTCAACTCCGGCTGGAGCTGACAGAGAAACAACTGTTCTTCTGTAAAACCAATACAATTGATGTGGGGGGGTTGACATAAAATACTAGCCATTCTGTGAAACAAAATACAAACAAACAAACAAAAAAAAAACACTGACGTTTGGTGATGTTATTGAGATGTTTTTTACGTAGAACGCGTATAATTGTCTTTAATTACAGGGGCGCCAACTATCCATCTTGGTCAATATCATTGTCAATATAATTTTGAAATGTATCTGTCTCGAGTGTCTAGGCCATGCCCACCAGAACAAATCACATCCAAGGTGAAATTCTGCAGGCTCTTATGTTCTGATTATTGATTAACACCTGAATGGTAAATGTCTAGAGTGGGGTTTATACACCGTATTCTCTCAATGACACAAACGGTTTGATTGCCAACGAGTGGCAGGGTAGTGTGTTGGATATGAATAAGGACAATTAGGTCAGAATACAATTTGAAGATAACCTAGCCCGGGGAGGGGGCTATAGAATCTTGTCGCTCAGAGATAAACAAAAAGAAATTAATTAAATTTGTCAGTGTGACTTTGATTAAAAATCTGGAGACAACCAAACAATTTCTAATTTAAATTCTCCCAATGAAACGCACGAATGCTGGTAAAAAGGTCTATGCTTTTTTTTTTTTCTGGAAATAAAATTTTCAGGAGGTTACGCATACAGTGTGACTGAAAATCAGGGTAGTGTTTTGTCTCTTATGGTCTGGTATTGAATTATTTATATGAACAAAGACATGATATGATTTATCACTGCCCAGAATTTATAGTTCAGTTCTAACGCCTCACTTTATATAGCGAATCTCTCAAACAAAGTAATCTCCTTAGTCATCTTATGTGTTATACATGAACCTGGTGTCTTATGAGACCCCTGAAGTTTTTCACCTACTTATAATTCATTTGTCTTGATTTACTTATAATTCAGTTGTCCTATTTTACTTGTAATTCATTTGCCTTGTTTTGGATTTAGAACATTCTTCTCGAAAACATTGAATAAGAGAGCTGTAATTGTCTATTTGTAAACAAATAACACAAGTAAAAGTTTGATTGATTGATTGATTGATTGAGTCGCTGTAATTATTTTAACTAACGCTTTCTCTTCGGCGAGGTGTTGGCATCGTGGAGCCGGAAAAAAAAAAAACTGGAAAAAAAAGAGAGGAATTTTTAACACTTTTACAATCTGAAGGGACTGAATTAAACACACATGATAATGATGTACTATGGAACACTTCTAAAGTGTAATATTAGGCCTTGGTTGTTTTAGCCAGGAGAGTGCTCGATGATGAATCATTTTGTTTGTCTCGGCATCAAGAGAACAATGATATGGATCGGAACAAGACACAGCATTCTGCCAGCGTTCCGTAAAAAATAGCTTGTGTGCACACCTTTTCTACTTCACTGGGGCATATCAGAAATAGAATTTTTAACCCGCACCCTGCCCCCGTTTTGTTTGCCGGTATGGTTAGGAACCACTCTCGGTGCATCAGTAAATCATTATTATGCTGACAGCGTGGATATTTTTGTCCTCTAACATTATACTGTGATGAATGCGGCCAATAGTGAGGCGAGCCGCGGAACATCATTTCTGCTCTCACGCTAAGGTCTGACAAACACGACCCGTGGGGCTCAGTGTGGATTTTAGTTTGCTCCGGTCAGATGGTTTCCGTGCGAGCCAGCGCTCCGTCCTCGGAGTCCGGCGTAAATCACTGAGGAAGTCGCCGTGGCGGCAGACGCGGACGCAATGCGCAGAAAAGAGTGTGCACAGAAACGCCGGAGAACGCCAGAAGGCGGGGGGGAAAAACATGCACAAACACTGCATGGGAAATGCTGGCATGCTCTCAGACATCTTGGATGTGGGGGGGTAATCCAGGTTGAAAGGTGGGCGGATGGGGTACCTCTGGGGAAATTTTGAGGTTGAGATACTCTGGCAGGGATCTGGGGAGACTGAGACGGTGCAACTTGCTTTACATGTAAGTAGAATGTTAAACAAAACATCATTTTTGAGCCAAGGATTCGAATTGGTGGTCTCAAATTGTTACACACAGCCAAGTTCAAAATACAAAATTTGTTTAACAAATATGGGCAATCGTTTTGCAACTTTACAATGCATTCATAATGTACTGGAGGGTAAGAAATATAATATTCTACATATTTACTACAGTTGCAAATTCTGTAGTATCATAATATTAAAGTTGTCTCATAAAAATAAGAACAAAGATAGCTCAAATTCGGGGATCTATGGTTGTGGTGATCTGCAAATGCTTCAGTGTAATTAAATGTAACCCAAGATGTGGTGTTAGATGGTTTTTCATTGTTTATATTGGGGATGGTGGAGTGGATGTACTTAATGTTTAGAACTGGAACAGGTAAAATTATACTTTTACCTTTTTAGTGCGGTTCTTGTTTGCACCGTCTCTCTCTCTTTTGATTTCTAAATCTATTTTGTTCATTCCAGTCTAGTTTTCTTTCTAAAAGAAGATAAATACATTTTGCAGGCAAGGTGCACAGCAAAGCTGATTGGTCGTTATCTCACAGGGCTCCGTGCTGCACATAGACCAGTTAAGGATCTTTCAATTAGATGTGTGACGTGAAAGTAATAAAAGAATATGTGTGTGTGTGTGTGTGTGTGTGTGTGTGTGTGTGTGTGTGTGTGTGTCACAAACATATTGTCACACCCACATGTATTTCCGTTTTGTGAAGAACAATAATAAAAATTTTAATAAATCATTACCCAGGTCACAGGCCCAACCTGTCTTTTAACCAGAGATGCCATGGAACACAATATATTTTTCTACTCGGATATATAATCATACTAAACTTCCTGTTAAATGTAAAAAACAAAACAAAACAAAAAAAAAAACAGTATGTCTTCCAGGAGTGAATAAACCATTAATACTGTAGCAATTAACAACACCCAACAATGCACGGCGATACTGCAATTGAACCTTCTTAATGTTTAATTGTTTCAAGCAAAGCTCTTTGTAAGTGTTTTTTAACTGTTGACTTACACAGGTCCATCGTCTATTGTTCAGGTCCAAATGATGTGCTCTTTTGCATATTTCAGCTTTATAGTCTGGTCTATGTGAGTTTTTTTTCTTCTTTTTTTTCTGCAACACATTGCTTAAATCCTGATTTCAAGAGTGACCTTCCTGCTTTCAATGTATGGGTACCATATTTAGCCTTCAGACAAATGTCAATCTTCTTTCTAATCCTGAAGTATATTATCTGAAAGTACTGGTCATTTTTGTCCCTGCACTTGTAGATTGCAGTTCAGCACCTTCAATATTTAATGACGCAAACGTTTTCGTTCAAGGTTTTTTACCTTAGTAGTAAAACCATTCTATAGTGATCCACTGTATTTTTTTATCAATTTCGCTTCAGCCAAACAAATGAGTAAGTATTTAGGTAATCAGCTATCAATGAAACATATGCAAAGGTGCGATTTATGGAGATGTAAAACTTGGCCAAGACAATTGTGGTTGAAATCCAGACTCTGCTGAATGATGCCAGAACCATCTCTGAGAGAACCTTTGCAATTAATTTATGATCACACAAGGACCCGGTAGAACCCCTCATGTGTCACAACAGACTTATCCCTGACGTTGAAGGTGAAAGGAGGCGGCTGTCCTTTCTGTCTTCCAGGCCTGAATGAAAGCCTATTTTTCAAAGCTTGTCATTGGCTTGGAAGTGACCTTTCCTTTGATGGAGCACGATGCAGTGAATAAGTCTTAAGTGAGCTCACTTTAAATAAAGCAGTTTTCTTTGCTAAAGACTCACCTGCACTGTAAAGGATACTCGATTTTGTTCTGAAAAGAACTTAATTTAGAATATTTAACAAAGCTGAAACTCACCTCTCAGATTATTTAGGTCTTTCACAAAGGTCGACCCGTGAATGATTCCCTCTTTTCAGTTACGTTTCAATTAGAGTTTTAATAATAAAATATATTAATGTGAACATGTGATCTTATACCTTTGGGCCAATTCTCGTTTTGCACTAACATTTGAGTTTGCCAAATGTAGCCTCCAACACTTTCACGCATGAATTTTTTTTGAATTCCCATTTTTTTACAAATCCAAGTAAAAATGAGGACCTGGGTTTTCCGGGCGGCAGAGCACGGCGTGCGGAGGCCGCTTTTCCGAGCAGTCTTCCCTGCAGCCGTTTCAGCTAAGCTGGTCTCTGTGGCTGGGAGGAACGGAAACCACCAGCAGCAGAAAATCCCACAGAGGAGATGGAGCTCTTCCGTAAGGAAAGCATGCTGTACCATCTTCAATTTTTACACTTCAGTCATTTAGCGGACGCTCTTATACAGAGCCATGTACAATAGTGATGTTGTTTAGAGATACTGGGCTACCTGGCCCTATTGACCAGTATAGTAAGAAGGTAGAAAGGTAGCGCTGCAAAGGAGATAACAAACCATACAGACAAGCAATACGATCATAAGCATTAAAAAAACATAGCGTTTAGTTCCTGGGGGAGATTCGGGACTATGGTGTGAGGTGTTGTTGGCAGAGTACCGTCCCTACGCTTGTGTTCTGAGAGAGGGGGCTGGTGGGAGTTTGACTGCGTGTTTTAGACTGAGGAGAGACGGGGCTCGCCCATCAGACGAAACCAGAAGTGGGTCGACTTTGGATGAGGTGGGGAGAAGAGCGGGCGACTCCCTTCCCACCCCGGATTTCATTTGTGTTTTTCCCGGTGGGAGATGCCGTTTCACGTCTGTGTTTTAAGCCGTGTGTTTCTGTGTCCCCCGCATCCCCAGATTTTGGAAAGCGTGCCTCCCCCTTCCCAATTGCCTCAGCCACCTGCGGTCCATTATCTAGTGCGTCGGCTGGGTCCGGTGGATCCACTTGTGGGCATTACGGTGTGTGCTGAGCTATCAGTGTGAGTGTCACTGGTTCTAATTCTGATTCATTTCACCTGTGTCATGTGATCCTTACAGGCACTGTGAGGGCACGTTGCTTGTGAGGTACCAGCCTGGGGCCATCAAGAAGTGACACGGGGGGTAATTAATCGAACGCTCAGTATCGGTTCTTCGTTTGTGAAGTGCACACTGTGGGCGTTTTTGTGAATTTGTGTTGCCAAAGTTCCATACATTCTAATACATTCTGGATGTATACTTGCCTACATCTATTTGTGCGTCCTACTTTGTAAGGTCAGTAAGTCGAGTGTTACATGGGCGTCCCCTGACATGTATAAAGTTAAGAGATAGATATATAATAATGATAGGAGTAATGTTTCACTCCTGTCTATTGGTGCAAATTCATGAAGCTACTCACAGAAGTTTAAAATGTCTTAGAATTCTTTTCTTATTCAAACCTCAAGAACTAGTCGAAATAAATCCAGCCTTGTTTGTTGATTGGTTGTTCTATTGCACCATTTACCATAATGTATTTTTTACTTGAAATGACCACAATACTGGTCGGAGTGTTTGCATAAACTGACAAACATGTACATGAAACCAGCAAATAACGACAGCGTGAGAGAAATGGCTAACTGCAGTGAGACAAATTCTCCTGCGGCTGAGATGAACACAAAGTGGAGCTTTAAACTCAATGTCCTCGCCAAACGTTCAAAATATAATCTCAGTGGCATTATATTTAAATTCATGTATACACAATATTGTGATGGCAGTATTAGGACACCCTGAAGTCCTAAAACCTGCAGCCAGTTTTAGTTTCATGTGCGTATATTCCTATTAAAAAGTCCTTCAAAGATCTGTATTAAGGCCACAAGTGATGCTCTTCATGTCACGTGGCACTGACAGGCATTTCGTTTTTGTGGACACAATGAGTTTGTCTTTGTGCCCATTGCCTGGGTTGCCACCCGTGTTTGTCTGCCTTGTAGAGACGAAGATGGTGTAAACGGCGTTGGGCAAACTTTACTAGGGTTTCTCTGTGCAACACAGACAGTGAGGTAAGGGTTGTGAGCCGGGTTCGGAGTATTCCACGAAAGGCTGAAGACTGTCATGAGATCAGTGTTAGGAGGCAAGTTCTCTCTAGACTAATTACAGGGATCCTTGGCAACATTTCCGTTTTGATTCGCCAATGACAGCAAACATGGAAACGCTATAGTCAGCACGCTATTTTTCACAGTAATTCAGCTTTCAAATGCAGAAAAAAAAGGACATTCACTACCACCCACTCAGATCTTTTATTTCAGGGGTCTTAAGATAACCAGTGCAGTGTTGGTTCGTCAATTAGGCCACAAAAAAAAAAGGCAGAAGTGTTTACATCCATTCAGCAGAAAGGGTGGCAATGTCGAACATGGCAGAAAAATTCTGCCGGATCATATTTTACGATAATGACGTGAGCTCGGAGCGTGCAATGTGAGATTGGTTCTGAGAGTGAAAGATACAGCCAAAGCGCAGTATTTCATACTGCGGGACGTTTGACTGCGCTGCCGAAATGGACATGATGATTTACAAGGCTCTGCCCCTGTACCGCCAAGGCCCAGTCCTATTCTTTAATCGCTATTAAAGTGTGGGACCAGATGTGTGTTTTTTTTTTTCTGTTTCCGTCACTGTCATCTGTGTATTCTATGTTTGGTTTAAAGTTATCAAGGTCCACTGACTCTGCAAATGAATTTTGCTGTAGCCAGGTTTTATTCTTCACCTTGGCGCTTAAATAAATGAAAAAAACTAATCTTTATTTCATTGCTGTGCTAGTTTTCATGGGATTTTTGTGGTAAGCTTCAGTCAAAAGCTCTGAGTTTGCCACGGTAGTTGTGTAACTTTATCTCTCATTATGAAATGTCAAGCGAGCTCGAGTCACGTGGACACCAACAGCCAATGACATCCTGGCTCAGCAGTTTGAGGTTATGAATTAAACCCACCCCCTCAATCCATTTTCCCATTGTACCTGACAAGGCCCTGGCACAAGGTTTATAAAGAAAAAAAGTACATGCTATTTCTTCAGCACATTCATCATTAAAAAAAAAAAAAAAAGTAATAGGTTTTCACCAACCTTCCATACATTAACTGTGTCCTCTTCCACACTTTAAAGATTTGTCGCTGCTCATTGATAGTTCCGTTTTAGGATTTTTGCAGATGGGCTGAATCATAAGAGAGTCTCCATTGTTCAGCTACAGTTCTTAAAAATACACGTTTGTTTTTTTTTTTTTACCAGATACGAGTTAAGATTTAGTTTAAATAAATTGTCATCATTCCAACTCTTTTTTTTCTCACAGGACAAATCAATACTTTACATTTGTTTGCACCCAGTTGTGTTCACGTTCATTTCAAAACCATGGTTTCTGCTTTATGCTTTGATTTTTCTGCTTTTATGTCGCCATTTTATGTTACCTATATCCATTAGTTTATTTTAGCTGAATTTTCTGCTCAAAAGCTTCTTCTAATGGGTTAATGTGATGCAAAGAGAACCTTACAAATAAAAATTAGTATCCATAAAACACATATGTATAGCCAATGTATTGTTAATTAATAAGTAACAAAGACACTTCATAAAAGTGTCAATAAAAAAAATAAAAATAAAAAAGTGTACTGAAACTTGAGTTTTAAGGAGGATTGGACGAACGTTTCTATACTGGAGGAGTTTTCCATTAAGACATATACAGGGAGGTGGGTTACTGAGGGTGGGTGGGTGTTGGTGTGGGTGTGAGGGGGTAGGTAACTGTAGGGCAATGTTTTGCAAGGAAGGGTTATAGATGTGATTTATGTTTGAGTAGCACATATTTTCCCAGAGATTTGGCTAAAAAGACAAAAACAGATAAGATTAAGCTTTGGGTGATTCTCTGACATGAAATGGTGCAGGAAGGGGTGCCCAGATGGCCCAAATTCAAATTCCTTTTATTGTTCCATTATTTAAAAAGGGTTTTTAAAATTTCCCATTTTGCCATTGGGAGGTTTTCCATGCATGTCCGGTGTAATAGACTGACAAAGAGGATTTTGTAAGACTAACAAAGAGGATTTCTAAAATCTTTTGAGTCAACACTAGAAATGTGGTCGTAAGTCTAATTTACCTGCATACATTTGAATAAAATTAATAAAGCCCCATGTGAAAATGTTAGTATGTATTAAGCTTCAGTATGAACACATTTTAAAGCCAGTTTAATATTTTATTTAAGTAAGTGGCTTCATGTCTGCACATTTTCAACAATGAATGCATTATGAAGTGTATACTTAAGTACAAATAAAACTACAAAAATACTAGTTCTAAAGCTAACAAAGAGTAGACTCCCAGAACACAGCCACATTGTTACACGTTTGATTGGGGGGAAAGGGAGTTTTTGTATCGTTTAACACTGCAGAGTGTCCTATACTAAGCTTGTCCAGCAAGGAATAAAATAACCTAGCAATCGCTTTCAGCTCGAATTTGTCTTCAATCAGTGGAAATGTCTGTCCTCATTATTTTTATATTTTTTTAAACACTTTAAATTTCCCTGCCCACATTATATTAAGACACAGTAAAAACGGGATCACCTGCCCCGTCATCTTTGTAAAGTAAATGCAAAAGCAATTACAACAAAGTACAGTGACAAGTTTCTAGGCCCGGTGCTATTTTACTGTGGTGTTGAAACGGAAATGAAACTGCAGCGCCAACTTCACTAACTGCAATGTCAGCATCATTAGCTGGACACAATTCCAACGGCACTCCACCAAAAATGTAGTTTACCATGAAGCTCGAGGCAGAGAAATTTGTCACAATCCCAAACCAAACTTTGGAGATAGGTTCCAGGAAAAGAGGATAGGGTTGGACAAAGATACGTTTGGCATTGCTAGGGACTTACGGGAAATAGGGGGTTAATATACCCTAGTGTCTCTGAAAGAATTTGCATGCATTTGCATTCAACCTTGTGATATGTGATATATAATGACTTGTTGTTTAAGACACATTTTCTATATGCATTAGAAGGCTGCAGGTCAAAGCTGTATCTTAATAACGATACTTAGCAAGCTTGGATGGAGGTCCAACTGACCTGCTCCTTGGCACAGAATCTGCATACATGCAGGTGTAAAATGAATGCTAGCAGGTCAGAGATGCTCTACAGCCGTGGGAATTGGGAGGCATTAACTGTTTCTGGTCATGCAAGAGGTGTTGGTGTAAAAAAAAAACAAGCAGGATAAGTCAAGGTCATTCAAACCGTTATCGGTGAGGTTATGTGTCTGTGTGTGTATTTTCTTTAGACATTTTAAATATCTTTGCTTTTGTTTAGATATATTAATAAAGAAAATGGATGCATTTAACACATCATCTAGCACTTCAATGTTTGTATTGTTATGTTGTTTAGGACTAAATCTATTTCTTTCTGTGAAGAAAATAACCTAACCATGTCAGTTATATTTTAAAATAAAAACATACTAATAATTATTAAATTATGTGGAATAGTTCATTTTTGGCACATTCTAAAAGCCTGTCATTCTTATAATATTTGACTGAATGGCATAAGATAAAATTGACTTATTACATATAACGTAAGGGTGAAGAGGCTTTTTGTGCGCATAATGCATAATGGTTTCTGGATTTAGACATCGTCATTTCAATGTTCACCATTAGTGTTACAGCATTCCCAGATTACTCAGCTACTGTTAGTGACTTCCAGACTGAAAGAAACTTTGGGTGCATTTTAATCCTGGGCCTGTTGTGCGTTCATAAACAGTCATATATTGTGTTTATTTCTTAAATATCTAATTTGCCAAAAATAAATAAATAAATAAATGCCATTAGAAACAAAATAATTAGGTACTGTGCCAATTTAATAATTATTTAATAGAATTATAGTTTTATTGATCGCATGTACACTTTTAATAAAGGCATTATAAAGAATACCTTGGTCTCGGTCACACTTTTTGGAAGCAATGTTTACCCTATTTAATCAGTGTGGATATTGAGTCAATACGGATCAATAACGATGAAAGCACCTACATGATATGACGTCCACTCCTAACGAGGAACTCTGCCTGCCTGAGGCTGTCGGACCCTTTCATTGGAGACCAGGATTTAATCTCAACTGCATTTCTTTCCACTTAAAGCTTTTGCAGGACCTAGGGGAAATTAACAAGGCTGGGCTGGCGCCCAAGTAATAATTAACAAAGGGACAGTAACACGTTGCCAGGACATCGTCACTCTGCTCTGAAAGTCCGAATTTAAAAAAATAAATAAATAAACCAGAGATTGCGGTTATTTCACGCACAAAGTTAAATAAGCGAAATAGTGAGAAATTAAACGGTACTGTTACGCTCCCCCAGGGAGGGCAGCGACTGGGGAAAGCACCGACTGGGGAGAGCGCCGTCTGGGGAGAGCGCTGTCTGGGGAGAGTGCACTCAATGTACCCACAACCCCAAAATAGTGATGTTTATTTAACTTAACAACCTTTCAAAGAAAAGAATAATCCTTGCTTTTTTCTAGTTCTGTGAAGTCTGGTTGACAGTTCACTTTATAGATGGTCTAAAAATGTTTGTTTCATAGTGTGCTTGGACCTCAAAAGAATGTATATGACAGTCAGACCTTCTTATCTTATTGGGATTTCAGTAAGTGATATCAGAAGATATTATTATCATTATTATTACATTATCTGAGTATTATCAGGACGTTACTTTTTTCCCCCTAGAATTTACAGGGAAAAGCAGGGCTTCCTCAGGAATATGGTCGTTTGTAGCTAAATTGAAAAGGTCTATTCTAAAAAGTCTAAATACTTACTAAATTATGAGGCAAGACTAACTATTTCTAAAAAAACGATTAAATTCCAAAAGAAACTTTAATCTTGAATAATGCAGACATTGCATGCAATTCTTTTTTTCCACCCAGAAGAAATTGAATACGAGTATGTTGAGTACATTTGGCTTAATGGTCTTTAGGCCTTTGACATTCCTACATTTAACTTTATGAAACGATTAACAGCCATTCCAGACAGAAAATGGCAGCTTGAACTGGCATGCGTATGTTTTCAGTTTGCTATGTTTTTAATCGATGAAACAGTACTGGCCCTGGAGGTAGAAGAATTCTCAAACTTGCCATAGAAAATCAGAAGGGGGCGGTCACAAGTCTCGCAAAACACATTAGTATATTAAAATGCTCTGCTGCCAGTGCTGACCATAATTGTACAGATCGAGGGTGCTGAGGGGTTCGGGCTGTCAGATAAAATTTCCTGTACACATACAATTAGTCCTGGGAACGTCTGAGACTTTACAAGGCTAATGCTCTCTGTGGCTTCAACCTGTGATCTGTCATTCCAGTGTGGGCATTTGTGCAGGAGACTTAAATTGATTGTTAGAACATTTGCAAATGAATGTTTCTGAATATCATTATTGTTTAACTTTGAAACCTTCCACTCAGTTCAACAAAAAAAAAAAAAAAGTACATTGATGTACATTGAAAAAGAATGCTATAAGTATAAAAATCCTGGAGACTATGGGCCTTAGCGTCACAGTGCGGTTTTTTGGGGGTTTTTTTTCCAAATGAAGGTTAACAGCCATATATTTGCCTTTCAGTGATCCCGCTGGCATGTTAACACTTTAAAACACCCAGGGCTAGAGAGATGCCTTTATAAAAGTATACAGTACCATCTTTTTCATTGAGGCTGGATAAAAAGAGATGAAAAATCATTAGGGAATGAGAAGGACGCTTACCAAATCATTTTATTGTGGCAAACAGTGATCGGATGGTGGATGTGAAACAGTGATGGGGTGGTGGGTGTGAAACAGTGATGGGTGTGAAACAGTGATCGGATGGTGGATGTGAAACAGTGATGGGGTGGTGGGTGTGAAACAGTGATCGGATGGTGGATGTGAAACAGTGATGGGGTGGTGGGTGTGAAACAACAATGGGTGTGAAACAGTGATCGGATGATGGGTGTGAAACAGTGATGGGTGTGAAACATGATGGGTGTGAAACAGCGATGGATGGTGGGTGTGAAACAGTGATTGATGGTGAGTGTGAAACAGTGGTGGGTGTGAAACAGTGATGGGGTGGTGGGTTGAAACAGTGATGGGGTGGTGGGTGTGAAACAGTGATAGGTGTTGGGTGTGAAACAGTGATGGGTGTTGGGTGTGAAACAGTGATGGGTGTTGGGTGTGAAACAGTGATCGGATGGTGGGTGTGAAATAGTGAGGATGGTGAGTGTGAAACAGTGATGGATGGTGAGTGTGAAAAAGGTAAACCGCAGTCACCCATGCTAAAAGCAATGACAGGACTTCGTCATTTCAATGTCTACACAGCTTAGCATGGACACAGTGATTCGTAACATTCAAGTAACATCAGGGAGGTGCCATAGCCAACCCAAATCACAAGTACGAAAGGCATTGACATCACCCCCATTTAATTCCCCTGTTGTCCACATTTTTTCAAGTGTGCTTGCTACAGTATGCATAATTGAATACTCAAATTCTTTCATTTTGATTACCAGCATGAGCAACAGCAACAATAAGTAATAAAAGTAAGTGGACTTGGAATCAAATTCAATAAATCTGTAAAATGTCAAATCAATAAATCTGTAAAATGTCAAATTCAATAAATCTGTAAAATGTCAAATCATAAATCTGTAAAATGTCAAATTCAATAAATCTGTAAAATAAAATTTAGTAGTTGTGGCAGTAGTAGTTCGCATAAAGTGTGAAATAAAATCTTGTGGAAAAAAGATATTACTGATTATCATGGATAATCGCTGTACAGTGTCTGCCAAAGAGAGTTTTATTGAAAGTAACACTTGAGATCTTTCTATGTCGGTTTGTGACCAGTTATATGTCAAATAAAATGTTAGTTTGTTGCAAGATATCCTATTTAAAACACAATGCCAAGATTTTGCATGGCTTCACTTCCTCTCATGGAACGTTTTTAAACGTGAAGATCGGCGGTTTGTACCTGGTGCGTCATCCACCATATCAAAAAAATAAAGCTGCAATTAATGCAACAACTGTAAAGTGATCCAGTGTGAATTGCTATTAGCATATTCCCATACAGAGCACTTCCTCTGACACCAATTATGAATTGGCACAATAGGAAATTATAAATCATTGTGTTATAATCACACTGTTAGTATAGGATTTACCCTTGGACGAAAGCAAATTCTTGGCAGTGCAGAGCAGAACCCAGGCGTTGATGCTCATTCTAAACGGAACAAAAGGTGAGCAGGGGCCTTTTACCGTCAGTGGTCCATTATTTATGGGAAAAGGTAATACTCCTGTCCGTGTTCATAATGTTGGCTGGCTGTGATCTCAGCCGAGATGACATAAGACCTGGGATGTCCAGTAAGAGCACGCATCTCTGGAGCCGTCTTAGGCACCTCTCTGTTAAAATCAAAGAATCGCAGAATGGCCTTATTTCTCTACTGTTTATAGTGATACCTTATTAAAGAGCTCGTTTTTATTAATGCATCAGGGTTTTTTGGATTTTTAACTTTCAAAATGGATATTATCACTCAGTACAATTTTATATATTAAAGATTCTCAATATGTATTACATATATCACATTATATCACATAAAATTAAAGCCATTTGATATAACAGGGAAAGCCAAAAAGCAGTGTTTTGACTTCTGCTTCACAAAGTACAGTATATATA